>CM051386.1:20942313-20992313 GCA_028015245.1 Cardamine occulta
AGAGCTCTTGTTAACATCAGATATGTCGAATTCCACCTAGTTTTGCAGTCCAGAGGTAAACTACCCCTTGTCATCTTTCCAGAATCTACTTTTTGCTCAAAAGCCTCTAACCTTTTAGTAGACGATCTGACATATTGGACAGCATTCCGAATTGCAGACACACTATTACTCAAATCGTGTAAACCATCATTCACAACTAAGTTGATAATATGAGCACAACAACGAAAATGCATGTACTCACCACCTAAAACCAATGCATCATTCCCTTGTAACATGAATGCATCCTTAAACTTCCTCAGAGCAGATGTGTTAGCAGTGGCATTGTCAACTGTAATTGTAAAGATCTTCTTTATTCCCCATTCCGCCAAACACTGAAGAAGAACATGACATATAGTCCGACCTTTGTGGTCTGAAATATTCTTAAAACCTATTATAAACTTCCTTAGGTTCCAAGCTCCATCCAAGAAATGTGCTGTGATGACCATGTAGCTAGCTCCTGTAGTGGGAGCAACCCATATATCCGTTGTAAGTGAAATCCTCTGTTTATTAGCTCTAATCACCTTAATCAGGGCATCTTTCTTTTTCACATACAGCTCCACAATGTCTCTAGTGGCTGTTCTCCGAGAATGCGGTTTAGGAAGATTAACTCGAGCACAAAAATGATGCCAAGCCAAGCTTTCAGTGAATGAAAGTGGAAGTTCAGCCAAAACAAGCATCTCATTAGTAGCTTCCCTAACCACATCTTCAGAAACTTTTGACAGCTTTATATTACCATCGTCACCTTCAGGATTCAAAGTATGTTGAGTCTGAGTGGTAGTGGCAAGCCATGTATTATAGTCCCTGCAGGTTCCCAAATGGTTACCCAAACATGTGGTTCCATTCGATGATGAACAACCCATTACTTGACCACAGTAGTTACATGTGCATCTATTCTTGTTGTCCTTCAGTCTTGTATAGTGCTCCCATACCCACGACCTTGTATTAGTAGGGCCTTTAGTAGCACAATTCTTCTGGGACTTAGATGGAGCTGAACTATCATCATTTACAGGAATGTCTTTCCTTTTCTTTGCAGGTTTACGCCTAGCTTTCCCAACATTTTCATCAGTAACATCACCAGCGTTTTGAGTATTTTGTTCTACAGGTGATGAAGAATCCATCTGCATATAAAAGTGAAAATGAATATAAGTCTTGCCCGAAAAACTGAGATAACAAAACTGACACAAACTCAGTCTAGATACACAGTTGGACAGGAAAATTAAAATATAGAAACACATGTAAGATTATAAATATACAACAACAGTCTAAGTATATAAATACAACGACACAATCTCATACTCTCAGTTTAGAAACACAAGGTTTAACATTTCAGTCTCTCAAAACTAAACAAAAACGTGATAGTTTGAATTTTGAAATTACCAAGTATTAACTAGACATGAAACCAAACATGATTATGAACTACAAAGTTAATTAGACCTGAAACCTAAAGGTGATAGTTGTTATTATTCATTGATCACACGATTCTTCTTTTAATTCTAAAATATTTATTCTACCATTTTTCGTAGTACAAAAGTCAAAAAGCATTCGTATATCACATCAAGTTGAATAAAAACGAGAATGAATTATAACGATGAGAAAAAGCTGTAGGTTCTCTGATTATTTAATTTGGCGTTAGGTTCATGCTCACCACCCGACTAACGCCTAGCAAATTTTTGAACATAAAATAGTACACACTTCTCTATTTTGTATCATGCATAGAGTATAGTACACACTTCTCTATTTTTGTATCATATTTAATATACAGTAAAATCTCTATAAATTAATAATATTATGACTAATGTATTTTTATGATATTTTATTAATTTATTGAGGTTATTAATTTATAGAAGTGATATTTTGGTTAAAATAGTAATTAATGACTAGAAAAATTATTAATTTAGCGAAGTATTAATAAATTCAATATTAATTTATAGAGATTTAACTGTAGCAGAGATATTATTCAGCTACACCATAAATTTCGTGCAACCTAACTTAAGAATTGTTCATAGATTTATTTTGAACACAGCTGTGAGGGACCAAAAGATGTCAGACTCATTTAAAGATTAATCATAAATCTATTCAACAATCGATCGGCACCTCTCTACATCTCAAGACTTAATTGCCACTACACAAAATTTAAGTCTAGAGTAGTTTATTTTAGCAATAAAAATTTAAATGAGTTATTATAGATATTTTAAAAGAAAAATGATTCTTAGCTACACAAATTATTGGCCATGTCATAACTACACATATGAACTAATTTATTATTCTCATAACTACACAAACTTTTGACTTCGCTAAATATCATGTGTCATGTGAGAAACTATACCAAATATTATGATATACACGAAGTATCATAAATTATATGTTGAGCTGATACAAGACAAGGTGCCGCTTACCATTTTTGGAGCGATTTCATCATTAAATCTCCAACGGCTATTTTATTTAAGTTTTGCGATTTCTTTTCCTTAGGTTAGCAAAGCACTGGCCCCTTTATAAGCTCAGTTCATTGTTCTTGTAAGAACCCACCCTTAATCGAGATTTTAGTAATAAGAAAGTATTTTCTTCTCTTTTCACAAGTTGTGAATTCTTGTGTTTCTTTCTCTAGTTCTTACTGAGTGATTACAGAATTAGTTGTTTGAGTGATTCATTCAGTTCATTTTGTTTCAATCGATTGAGAGAGTTAATCATCACCTCTATCTCTACATTCAAACCCACCTTCCGCGAGTCAAAAAGCTTCAAATCCTTTGATCATCAAGTGATCTAAACTCGGTGTAATTCTAAGCCTATATCATATAGGTCAAACCATAATTTTAACATATAAAAAAAATTTTAATTTGAATGAATTAAATTTAAAACACCACAAATTTTATTTAAATTAAGATATTTTATTTTCTCTGTATTTCTGTAAATGGAAGGCTATAAATGTGCATGAATCAAATTTCATATAGATGAAAAGCTAAAATGAAATTTGATTCATCCACATTATTAGCCTTCCATATTTAAAAATGCAGAAAATAACTTATTAATTTAAATAAAACTTTAGGTGTTTTAAGTTTAATATGTTGATATCTTTTGATTTGACACTATATATTTATCATTGTCCTCTGAATGAATTTGTGAAAGCTACAAAAAAACATGGAAAATACTTGGGTTCACTCCTGGGGGTGAACCCATGAATTCATCTCCTCTAAATCCATCTAGTAAGATTATGTTACATCATATTATATTTTAATAAAAATAAGAAATAAAAAATAAATAAATAAAACAAATTAAAAATTTAATTTTTGGGTTCGCTGAGTTATATCATTTAGGGTATAGTTTTATATGTTTTCTTTATTTATTTTAATTGCTTATTCTTTTTAAATACTTCGTATTATATTTCAATAAAAATAATCAAATAAACAAATTAAAAAAATTTTAAAAAATAAAATTTTAACCCTTGGATTCGTTGAGTTGTATCTTTTAGGGTATAGTTTTATATGTTTTATTTATTTAGTTTTAATTTCTTATTTTTATTTAAATATTTCATATAATATTTAAAATAAATAATAAATAAATTAAACAAACTAAAAATATATTTTTAACCCTTGGGTTTGCTGAGTTGTATTCATTAAGGTATAATTTTATATGTTTTATTTATTTAATTTTAATTTCTTATTTTTATTTAAATATAATACTACGTGACACAGTCTTATTGGATGAATATAAGAAATGTGAACAAAGGGATCTTGCGAGAACAATGTCTCACCTAGATATGAGTGAGAACATAGCCGCCTGTCACAAGATATTTTTTTACATCTCATACTAGGTATGGGCATTAGAGTTGGTTCATGTCTCTCGGGGTTTTGGGTTTAGAGGCCTATGATCCATTCGGTTTGATTTGGTTCCATCTGCCTTCGAGTCAGGTTTGGATACACGAAATAGAAAACATATATTACAAATTACTTAAATTTGAATAAAATTTGGTTAAATTTTCACAAATATAACTTAGAACTTTCAAATATTTTTGCATTTTGCGTATGTTGGTTATTTTGATTTAAAAATAATTGATATTTTTGAGTTTATAATTGTAGGGTATATAATTGAGTTATATCAAGTTTATATATTATTAATGGTTTTGA
This sequence comes from Cardamine occulta, assembly GCA_028015245.1. Taxonomy (NCBI): domain Eukaryota; kingdom Viridiplantae; phylum Streptophyta; class Magnoliopsida; order Brassicales; family Brassicaceae; genus Cardamine; species Cardamine occulta. The sequence goes on from CM051386.1 coordinate 20,946,474, forward strand.
ATATATAGTTGTATTTTAAATATTTCAGGTATCTATTCACTTCTCGGTATAGTTTGGGTTTGGTTCTTCAGATAGATAAGTTTAGGATTCTTTTCGGTTTTTGTCGGATCAGATTCGGTTTAGGTTTTTGGTTTCTTATAATTTAAAAATACATATCTCACACGGTGACCGAAAAAACAAATGACAAGATGGACGAAACTAATGAATGTGGTATATATTTTTAATATGTTAATAATAAAATTATAGTATATAAATTAATTTATTCATGTAAAATATGTTAATAACCAAACTCTTTTCTCTAATGAAATATGATTTATACTTTCTCTTCTAAATTTATTTTTATAAGATAAATCATTAAGCACACATATTTACTTTAATAATTAATTTTATTTAAATTTAATTTATTTTAAAATTAAGAAACCCCCTAATCTAGTTTATTCTATAATTTGTACTAAAATTAAATTATTTTATAATTAGTCCTCATATATATATTATAATTTTACATAATGCTATATTAGATTTTACAATGCTCAAGTATTGTGAAAGCATGCACAATAAATTCTAAACTATACAAGGCCCTAGTGTTATCCCGGGATGACAATGGTATACGTATGGCTAGACCTTAATTAGTGTATAAATAACAAGTTAAAGACTATAGAAAAGGGAAGAGACATGGCAAATGAGGAGGTTGAGGCCGTGCCAATGGAGCCGCTTAGCCCGATAACGCAGCTGCTCAATGTGCCAAGTTTGTTCATTGTGATAACATTTGGGTTTAAAACTAAATGCAACCCATCGGCCATTGTTGAAGGCATCAAGAACACATTGATCAAGGCTCCCCATTTCTCTTGCAAGCAGGTAAACATATATTCTATATACACAACTGTGCAACCATTGAGTATCATATATATAATCTATTTCAATATTTAATTATGATAAGAAAAAGCTTGAATACCTACTATAATTAATTTTTAATTATCCTCTTAAATTTCTTTTATAGAAAACTGAACTTATTTGTAAGATTGTGTTTATACTTTCAGACAGGTTATTTTCAAATTGTAAATTAGTGTAAATATTATAATTATTTTTATTTTTATGTTTGTTAATAACATGCAATATGTGGATTTAAACAGGGTGTGTGGTAACATAATTATGACAAACTAGTAGTAACCAGTAGGTTATATGTGTTATCTTTTTTTTTTTTTTTGTTAAAGGTTATATGTGTTATCATTACTTTATATTATATTTTTAGAAAATTATGTAAGTGAAAATATGGCCATTGTAATAGTATTAATGTATTATTAATTCAAAGGCATGCAAGATTAAATAAAGATAAATAATACAAACGTAAATGAAGTTCTGTCAATCAAATTCTCGTTAATTTATAGTTCCTTTTTTCTTCACGTTCTAATTGATAATAATTTTTTTTTTCCTAATTGATAATAATTTCTTTGGTTTCACTGAAGTTCAGGCCCGGATCATGGCATAAGCCAAGACTTAGGGCTCAATTTGTTTTTTTAGTTCTGACCTTTTAAGTTAGTAGAACATGTTGATCTTCCTCCCGTGACTTTGCATAAGACATCAGTTAAGGTTTTCTGGAAAAAACCTCTATTTACAAATCATTACTTTAACAATAAAAACTTTATTAACTTTGATCTTATTTGATCACTTTACAGGAAAATGGGAAACCATTGACAACCCTTTAACAAAAAAAAAAAATGGGAAACCACAATTTTATTTATTGATATACTCATATACACTATTTTTTTGTGTTCTTTGCTCTATGGTCTTCATAATTAATAATTTAATTTCAATTTTGGTAATTTCTGAATATGATGTTTATAAACTTATACGATTCAACTCATCATTGAACATCTATGCATATAAGCATATTAGATAATATTGTGTTTGTTAAATAATGTTGTTTCAACTTTTCTTACTTTAGTTTTTTGTTTGATTTTGATGTTTTATGTTTTTTTTTATGTTGTTATTTAAGAGTAGAACATCTACTTTTTTTTGTTTGAAGTTGAAAAAGTTAATATTATGTCAGAAAAATAAATTAATTTTGCTTAGGGTCTTTGATATCGTTGGACCGGCCCTGCTCAAGTTTTCACACATTTTCATAAACTTAGAATTTAAATTCGTTCTTCTCATTCACTTTATGTCTAGACATAGTAACACACAAAAGTAAATTCTGAATTATGTCTTTAATCAAAATTGTTTAAAAAAAATCAGGTGGTAGACTCTGATACAAAGGGAGAACTGGTCTGGATTCCTGTTAATGTTCTAGTAGAAGATCATGTTGTCGTTCCAGATCTTGATTATCCCAACATTGAAAATCCTGATCAGTTCATAGAAGACTATAGTTCCAGCATGGCTAATACTCCAATGGATATGTCTAAACCTCTTTGGGAATTTCATATACTCAACATAAAGACATCAAATGCAGAATCTGTGGTTATGGCAAAAATACATCATGCAATTGGTGATGGAACGTCCCTTGTGTCTCTTTTACTTGCTTGTGCACGAAAAACATCAGACCCTGATGCGCTAATTTCTACTACCACGACTACAACAAAACCCATTGGTTCTACGACTTCGGCTTGGTGGTTGGTCGCTAGGTTTTGGTTTATGATAAGAGTCACCTTCATCACATTTGTTGAAGTTCTTTTGTCTCTTCTTACAATATGTTTTCTGCGTGATACCAAAAATCCTCTTACGGTTAATCCCAACAGTGTTCGATCTTGGAAGGTTATCCATCGCACAATATGTTTCGATGATGTCAAGTTTGTGAAGAATGCAATGAACATGGTATACATTTATTGTTTTATATTAATCATTGATTTCGTTTTTCTTATACTAACAATTTCATGATATTTATATATTTTGCAGAAGGTGAATGATGTTCTTATTGGAATGACACAAGCAGGTCTTTCAAAGTATTTGAGTACAAAATATGGTAACTTTAGAATTCCTTCTCATTTCTTTTTTGAAATAAATGTTAAATTTTATTCAAACAAAAAAAATCATTTTTACAACGAATGTTTCAAGACTTGAAATTTTCTTTACGTATAGTATTATCCTGAAATAACATTTTAAGCATGCACAGACTCGAAGCTTAGTATTCGTTGATTAATGTTTTAAATAGATTAAGTAGAAATTTTTTGTTTTTATTCAATATTGCTAGTTTTGGGATTTTGACAGAAATCCATATAAAATTCAGTTTTGAATTAGAGCAGATCAAGGATATTTGCTCTGAGCCCACCCCTACGTGGCAAACCCAGGCCATGTGCGATTATATTGTGTATATACTCTCTTCGCACGGGTAACTTGCAGGCAGGACTAGTCCAATGATATATATATATTTTTTGATAATCCGGAGGTTCTTCCGGGCCTTAGGCCCAGATTAATCCCCCTTAGGCACAGCTTCGCTGTGAGTTGGGTGGTCAAGTGGATTCGAACCCGCTGGTCCAATGATATTGATGACCCTAAGCAAGATTAAATTTTTTTCCCGACATAATATTAATCTTTTTCAACCATACTCCAACCAAAAGAAACCGAAGTTACATTCTTAAGTAACCGCATAAAGAAACATAAAACATCAAAACAAAAAAAAACAATTAAGCTAATAAAAGTTTTTGTTGCTAAATAATGATTTGTAAAGAGTTAAGTTTTTTCATAAACCCCTTATTGATGTTTGATTTAAAATCTCAAATCAACAATTTTTAGTAAGTAAAAAAGGAATAAAAAAGGGGAAAATTTGTTTTGGGCCTAATCCTTACTAAAAGGGAAAAAATAAAAATTATGGGCCCTAAGCCTTTGCTTAAATGGCTTATGCCACGAGCGAGGTATAACGCCTATGTTCCGCAAAACTTATCGAGCGGATGTGGTTCAAGGTTTGAGAAGATCTATAAGATCAATTGAGATGAAATCCAAGTGTATTGGATAGACAAAAGTAAGAATCGAGCTTACCGGGAAGTTCTGGGCTGTTACCGAGCTGTCAGGTAGTGTCTCGGGCTATCGAGTAGCATTTTAAGGTACTGGGTTGTAGTCCGTGATTCTCGGAGGAGACTGATGGTTACTCAGACAAGACGGTTATCAAGACAAGTGTTATCGGGATCAGACATGAATTGGTTGGATTTGGACAGGGTTGGTAGAACGGTTACTCGAGTTTACGAGAATCCATGTGCGTGAGTCTTGTTGGGAACGGTTATAGGCCAAGGCATTCAAGAGAAAGAGCGAGAACGGTTACTAAGTAGCAAATCGTGATGGCGGTTAGTTGTCAGCGACTCTGGAGTTGAATGTTACTGAGTGGTGAACAAATGTACTCAGTAGTTCGTGACAGATATTAATGAGGAATCTGTAGGGAATCGTTGGAGATTTCCGAGTGATGATCCGGTACATGGTGATTTCCGGACATCCCTCTCCGTTTACTTGGTCATGTGGGGATGGTTGGTTGAGTGACTAAGAAATGGAGAGATTGTTTGGTTGCCTTGTCGATACTCAGAGCTAAAGTAGTAAGGAATCGGTGAAGCGGTACGATAGTATGCATAAGAAACAGTGGACTGATTCAATGGATCAATGAAATCGGTCAGACTCTACGGAAATCAAGGTACAATATATATGGAGAGTTTAGATGCTTTAACTTGATGAAGAACAAGTAGAGTAACTGTTGGATTATGCTAAGTTATCGAGTTAACTTGAGTAGTAATTCTTGTGGAACCTCGTTGAGGTGTTTGAATGAAAGGCTAAGATTCCTAGCGGTTCGCGCGGTCATTGTGTGATCGACAAGTTTATATGTGGCCGTAGGTAGGAAAAGCAGGTTAGGGCGTTTCAAGAGGCCTGCTTGCAGGGTGGATCTAAAATATTTTTTCACTAATTGCATACTAGAAACAAACGGAAAATATGGGTATTTGGTCTTGGGTAAAGAGCGAGCAAAGAATGATTTTTTAACAAATTTTGAATATGCAAAAATTGATTGCTAATGTGATATTTCGGGATGAAAGCCCTAGGGGAGTAGAAAAAAGGAGAAGAGTGGTGTAGTTAAACTGGCGCTGGAGGTTTCCACAGCTTCGTCATCGATTGGATTAAGGTTGATTTACTTCATTTTAAAGGTTTTGTTGCGATATCCTTTCACAGCCCTTGATTTCATAAAATGGTGAAAGAGAGCATTGTTGGTTCTTTGGACATATCCAAAAGGGAAGGCCCTTGACAATGGTCTTCCGACTAATCTTTCACCTTTTGGCTTGTCTGACGTAACCGAAAAGACATCTTTCTATTGTGTTTTGGTGTTTCGTTGTTTTGCGTTGAGCTTTAATCGCAGTTTATTTTCTTGGCTTTCAACCGGTCGATCTACAACCTTCCACATTAACGGTGGCAGTTGAAGAGGTTGGATGATTTTTCCAGTTTCCTCCATTCGAAGTCAAGACCAGATCTGATCGAGATATGATTAGTTGTTGCTTTCTCTTAATCGATGTTATCGATCTCGCCGAATAACAGATGATTCCAAAACCTTAAATAGCAGTCCATCAAGTCAGAGTAAATAAGCATATGTTTAATTTCAAAAGTCCACTAAACATCAAACGAGGGCGTGAAGACCATAAAATTTTGGTGAGGTTTTATGATTTCTATCGAAATCAAGACAATTTCTAATCTAGGGGAAGAACCGATGAATATAGTAAGATTTAATCGATTTGGTTTGTATTTTTCTTTATTTTTCAAAAAAACATTTTTTCTTGCGGGCTATTGTCGCATGGAATTGCAGTATTTTGTTCCGGTTTAGTTTTTCAGGTATATTTTTTTTTCTTTTTTTCTTATGTATTTTCATCTATTTTTAATTGATTTAAGATGAAATTAAAAAAAAAATGAATATTAAGATTTGCCATCATTAACTAACTCCGTGCATCCCCCCTGGCACTTGTCGCTTGGGATTTACTCGTAGTGGATTCGTGGAAAACTCTTTATTAAGGGGCATGCTCACCTCCGAGATTAGTTCAACGTTGGAAAACCCAATACATAGTAATAAATCTTAAAAATAACTATTCAACTACTAAAACATTATGTTTGAACGTTACTTACCAATACATTATGCATAGTGTTACATTTCCCACATGATACTAGTACTACAATAGTATTATCATTACATCCTTAACTATAGTTCCAATACTTTGTTATTATTGTCAGATGGTTATACAGTGGCCCAGAAGAAAAAAATCTTAGAAAAAATCCGTATACGTGGTGCTGTAGCTGTAAACCTAAGACCAGCAACGAAGATAGAGGTAATTATCATCATAATTACACAAAACAAACAATCTTGTTAATTAATAAGAATTAATGTAAGCATTTAATAGAAACTATGAAATATAGGATCTGGCTAATATGATGGCGAAGGGTTCAAAGTGTAGATGGGGAAACTTCGTAGGTGCTGTTATATTTCCTTTATGGATAAAATCAGAGAATGATCCATTGAAGTACCTCCGAAGAGCTAAAGCTATGATGGATAGGAAAAAAGTTTCTCTGGAAGCATTTATTTTCTATGGAATCATGAAACATACCTTGAAAATTTTGGGGGGAAAGGTAAAATACTACCAATAAGAACTATTGTAAAATACGAAATCGATAAGAGCTATTCAATGCATATTGTTAAATTAACAGGCAGTCCAAGCTATTGGAAACAGGATATTTGGTCACACAACAATGACAATTTCAAATGTGAAAGGTCCTGATGAAGAAATAAGTGTATTTGGTCATCCGATTTCATATATTGCAGGAAGTTCATTTATTGGATCACAGGTAAGTATATAGTTCTCGTTTCTTAGGTATGCATACTACATTTATATCTAGAAAATATATGAAACTTTAATGAAATTAATTAACCATAACGTTTGTCTTTTTTTTTGTTTTGACAAGGCTGTCATTATTCATTTTGTAAGCTACATCAACATGATGGTCATCAATCTATCGGTTGACACAACAACGATTCCAGATCCTTACCAACTATGTGATGATATGGTAGAATCGCTCGAGATCTTCAAATCTACCATACATGAGAAAGGATTTCATAAAACGGAGGTTTGAAGAACATCGCCGGATGTTTATATCACATTCACAACTATGCAATATTTATAAAAAAAATTATTTTCAATATAAAAGAAAGATTAATTATATAATAATAACAAGCTCAATATATACTTTGTTTTGTACTTTTTCACTTATAATTGTTATTAATATCTTATAAAATATTTTGGAAGGTTGCATCTTTTTATCGCTATAAATTTTCATTTCTAATAGTAACACTATACAAGTTTTTTAAATCTTCCATAAAAAAGTACATAATGTTAGAATTTGCGGAATAGTTTGAAAAAGAAAAAGGAGAATTTGCGCATAAGAGAATAAATGAGAGATTAGTTAAAATTCAATGTGTGTTACAACCCATTTATAGGTAGACAACTCGGATACAAATATCATTGGCTTCCTCATAACGTGGTGGAATCATGTCTAGATTAAGTTTTCCAAAAAATGCTTGGTAATCCGTGGGCAAAAGGGCGAGAGAACAAACGTCTTGAATAGGGTTGTTATAGTAAACTCTTGTGTTCTTCCAATTTGATGGTGGATATCATTGCCTGTGCTCCTCCTAAGGAGTGAAGGTGAGTCGTCCTCCTCTTCAACTTCTTCCTCTTCTTAAGGTATGGAGTCTTTATTTTCACCTCACACACTTCCTCTTTAATGGGGTTTTGATCGGGAGAGGAGTCAATGCTTTGATCACGGTCTTGTTGATCGGTTGTCACCGGTTCATCCTCAGACCATGTACTTTCTTTTTCCCCTTTCCATGTTGTAACATCCGTATTTCCTTGTTCTTTATGGGCATCATTTCCAAGGCAATCTAGAAGAAACCTCAAGCTTATTGCTCTGTCCGTTGTGGAGTAGGAGAGGTCTTTCAAGCTTTCCCAATCTTTCTTCTCATCCCGAGACACAAACATGTGGTGGTTAGATGGGTCATAGCACTTGTAACCATTTTGGGTTGTTGAATATCCAATGAACATGCATCTAGTTTACTCCTTTGTTCACCCGACACTAAAACAAAACAAACACAACCAAATACATGTAAGTGTTCTAAAGATGTTTGGATTTTTTGAGTACCTCAAATGGTGACAAGTCTTTCAAGACTTTGGTTGGGTTCCGGTTGATAAGATAGCATGTCATCATCACCGCATCGCCCCTAAAACATCTTTGTAGCATTCGTATGGAACATCATCGATCTTCCAACCTCCATGAGAGGTCGATTCTTCCTTTTTGCCACTCCATTTTGCTGTGGTGTGTATGGACAACTCGTTTGGTGCATAATGACGTGCTTAGTTAGATGTTCTTTGAATTTATGGCTTGTGTATTCTCCTTCATTATCCGATCTTAACACCTTAATTTTAGCATTTAATTGATTAGTGACATTGGTTTAAAAATTAAAGAATGCATCAAACACGCGATCTTTAGATGAGAATAATGTGATCTAAGTATGTTTTGATTTTTCATCTATAAATGACATAAAATATTTGTTATTGTCTCTCGATACGCATGGTGATCTCCAAACATCCGAATGAACTAAGTGAAAACAATTATCATAAATAGTTGAAGACTTTGGAAAATAGATTTGCAATGTTTACCAAGAATACAACTTCACAACTAGAGTGACCAAAAGAAACATTAGGCAACATTAATTCAAGTGCAAAAAATGAGGGTGACCTAATATAGTGTGCCACATGAAATTAAAACTAATAGCAAGACAAGATTTAAAAGAAAACAAAGTAGAAGCGCCTTTTGATGTTTTCTCAAGAACGTAAGGATCCCCTTTTGTATTTCCTTCTCCAAGAACTTTTACGGTCTCAATATCCTGAAAATGAACACTTTTAGGCCCAAATATAGTATAATAATTTAAATCCCAAGTAGCTTTTCTTACCGACAAGAGACTTTAGGTAAACATAGGCATAAAGAAAGCTTCAGAGTTCTTGTCAAATAATTTCATATCTCCTACTCCTTTAACAGGAATCTTATCACCATTAGCTATAATAACATTACCCATAGCTGGTTCTATATTGTCAACGAGATTCGAGTTACTAATCATATGGTGAGAAGCACCCGAATCAATGGCACGTGATTTACTCGGTTTAGATGCAAAGAATGTGGTACCGGATTCCTTAATGGAGCAATGGATCGAATGAGAGCCTCCAAGTCTGATTTCCTCATGACATCACCATAGGATGCAGTCATAGACACTTTTTCTCCTTGCTTGTATGAACCGGCTTGTCCTTGTTCACTCTGGGCTTCTTGAGAGAGGTTGGCCTTGAACTTGCTTGGCTTGAGGTGAGGGTGAAGAATCCAACATTTGTCTTTCATGTGTCCTTTCTTCTTGCAATGATCACAAACCCAAACCCAAACCCAAGTATTCCTTTCTTCTTGCTTATAAGTTCCCTTATTCGCCATGACGAGTTCTCCTTTTCCACTAAAGAAGCCGAGAGGCCCTTGTTCCCTTTGGACTTCGGAGCACACATCATCAAGGCTTGAGAGCTTGTCTGCTTTTAGGAGATGCTTGATGAGGTCATTAAAATCTGGGTTTAGGGTGAGCAAGAGCCTAAAGACCTTGTCTTGCTCTCGCGTCTCAATGATTTAGCCAAATCCACAGTGTTTGGCAAGAATATCTCAAGCTCAGCCCATAAGGACCGAAACTTGCCAAAATGCTTGGTGAACTCCAAGTCTTCTTGGCTGTGGTTAATGATGGCCTTCTTGACCTGAAACACTCGGGTAAAATTTGAAATATGTCCGAAGACATTTTTGAGATTTTCCCATAACTCCTTAGCAGCTTTACAATAAGAGTATGCTTCAAGGATGGGAGTATCAAGTGATTTTTGAAGGAGGGCAAGGACAGTTTGATCTTTCTGGAACCACTTGGCTTCCTTCTCGATATCAACTTCCTTTTCATCTTCTTTGATGGTTTCTTTCTCATCTTCTTTGGTGGCTTCCTTTGGATAATGAGACGCTTTAACATGGCTTTAAAGTCTGCGGCCATAAAGCGCGGTCCTTGTGGTTATAGACCACATCAAGTATTTTGCTCTCTTGAGAACAACCGGAATCACTACAGGTTTTGAATTTTCCATGGTGAAAATGAAAGAAATCATTGGACAAAACTATTATCCAATGGGTAAATAGTGTGAAAGTGAAAAGGATTGAAGAAATGAATTAAAAGAGTAGAGATTATATAGAATATATGAAAATAATAGGTAGAATTGATGAACTTGCTCTGATAATATGTTAGAATTTGCGGAATAGTTTGCAAGAGAAATGGGGAAAATTTGCGCATATAAGAGAATAAATGAGAGAGAAAATAGAATTCTTATAGGGAGAAAAATCGCATACAAATGATCATGAGAAGAATAAGAAATAAAGAGATAAAATTGGATGAATCACGGAGAGTGAAAGCGACATGTCTTTAGGTTGAATTCAAACTAAGGACCACGTGTGACTCTTGCGTCCCAACACTTCCCAACGGTCCAAGACTCCAAACAGCTTGTTCTCTTCTTCTAGAATATTCTCAAACCTTGAATGCCTTCTCCTTACTTCTCATTTCACTTGAATGGGGCTCAGCCATATTTGACAACGGTACAGATGGTACATACATACGGTCGATGATTAGATCCTTTAATAGTCTTGATCAATACATAAGCCATCAGACGAAGATGAAGCCTAAACAATGAACGGTAAGCAGAGGTCCAAATTAAGCTATGGATAACAGACCCAATCATCTGAAGTCGACCAGCAAACGATAAATACCAAGCAGTCCAGCAGCTGATTCGCTTTCGAAATTTCTCAAGAAGAGGAGTAAAATCGTGAGTAGTCATCTGCTTTGTGAGTAGTGGAAGACCCAAGTATCTCATTGGTAATTTGCCAGAATCGAATGAGAATTGATCAAGGATCGTGTTCATGACTTTTCCAGAAACTCCACCAATATAGAGTATTGATTTCTCAAAGTTCATGTTGAGAACCGAGACAGAAGCAAAATATTTGTATACCCCCAATATTATTTCTATTGAGCGTTTATTGCCGTCAGTGTACACTAGAAAATCATCCATAAAACATACATGTGTGAGCTCAAGGTGATGACAAGAAGGGTGATATCCTATCTTTCATTCCCGAGCTACCTTGTCGAGCCATTTTGAGAGCACATTCATACTGATTACAAAGAGATATGGCGAGAGGGAGCAGCCTTGGCGAACTTGTCGAGCCATTTAGTCCGGTTGGTATCTTTCGTTCCATTTTTTTACCTAGGCCTAATTATGTCCTCTTCTTTTAGCGCCAATTGTTTTGACAGGATTTAGTCATCACATGGACTGCCTCATAGTGTGCCAGTGAACGACGTCTCAATTTAAGCATTATATCCCCTTTTTCTAGCACCAACTATTTGGATATAATTTCATATTTTATCATATGGGGTCACATTCTTACGTTTTTCGGGTTTAAACTTGTACTGGGAGTGGTAAATGAAATAGGGGCTATGGCATTTGGTGGTGGGTGTTTTCTTGGGCATGAGATTATGGGGAACAAACCGGTATGTGTCGTTTTGAAGATTCCGGGTTTACCTGACAAGGTAGGCGTTTTTATTGGAAAGCTTCTGAACAGCAACTGTCACGTTGGCATCAACATGTCAACTACACTATCGTAAGTCCGGTGAATTGCGATGCAGCTCGATGAATTTCGAGGTCCAAGGGTATGATCTATATTTGTGTGGAAGACATGCAAGAAATATTTTTATACCCGACCCGGACACTGAATCGGATGACCTTCCGGGTCACCGTACCGGGTCACCGGTCGAACCAGGTCGATCACCGGGTCAATGGAATATTGATAAATATATAATGATATATAAATTTTTAAGAAACAAACAAATATTATATTTCATTATATTAATCATAAGACAAAAACCACAAAATATTGATGACAGGTTATTATTATACAATATGAAGTGTTCATAAAAAGTAGAAATAAAGACAAAAAATAGATAAAAACATAAATAATTAGTTTGTTGTGTTTGAATCGGAAAAAATATAAAGGGTAGTCGTATGTACACGTTTTAAAAAACTTAAAAAATTATAAAAATAACTGTAAAATATTATTTTATTCTAAAAATCAAATATTTTATTTATATTAAAAGTGTTCTAAAATAAAATAAAAATTAATTATTTTGAAAAAAATTTTTGACCCGGGTCGCGGGTCAACCGGCCGGATGGGGGGTTAATAGCGGGTTTTCTGGAGTTTTCTGATTTTTAAATTACCAGTTTTTAGCATGAAACCTAAACAGGAAAAGCACTCGGGTCCCAGGTCAACTGGTCCAGATCTCAAAGCATTGCATGGAAGTAACAAAATTGTTGTGGGGCTCTAACCACATGGATGTTTCCATCATCATATTTAGCCGAACTTTAAAATTTGAAAATTCAATCCCAACATTTCCACATGTTGCATCCTGCTTAATTGAACCTTGAAAATGAGAAAACATCCCCCAAACATATTTATACCAAATTATATCAAACTTACCAACTCCAAAGTGGTATAGTATTTAACTATTTATCAATGTTTTGAGATCCGGACCGGCCCGGCTGGTTGGACCGGTTGACACGGGACCCAGGTGCTCTTTAGATTCGAGTTTCATGTTAAAAATTGATAATTTAAAAATCGAAAAAATCCGCTATTAACCCATCATCCGGCAAGTTCGACCGGTTGACACGGAATCCGGGTCAAGAGAAAATTTCAAAATACTTAATTTTTATTTTATTTTAAAACACTTTTGATATAAATAAAATATTTTATTTTGAGAATAAAATAATATTTTACAGTTATTTTTATAACTTTTTAAGTTTTTTTAAAACGTGTACATACGACTACACTTTATGTTTTTCCAATTCAAACATAACAAACTAATTATTTGTGTTTCTATCTTTTTTTTTCTATCTTTATTTCTAGTTTTTATGAATACTTCATATTGTATAATAATAATCTGTCATCAATATTTTTGGTTTGTGTCTAATGATCAACATAATGAAATATAATATTTTTTCATTTCTTAACAATTTATATATCATTATATATTTATCAATATTCCATTGATCTGGCGGTCGACTCGGTTCGACCAGTGACCCAGTGACCGAGAAGGTCATCCGGTTTGGTGTTCGAATCGGGTATAAAAACATTGCTATTTATGGTTTAGCATTTAAAGGATTTATCCATGAAATTGAGATACTAATGTTATTTTTCGTTAATGCGATTTCAATCTAGTTAGGAGTTGGCCACTATGAATGCTTTTAAATAGCAAGACTATCATACTCCACAAATTTTGGATATTACTTTCAGTGTCAGATCAAAATCTCATATTATACAAAACATTAATTATACGAAACCAACAATATTTGGTATCAAATTTAATATTCTAGGTAGCAAGCCAGGTAGGTGCACCATACAACCAACACTATAATTGTTCATAATTCATAAATGTTGATTAACACGTCTTTTATATTTTTGCATGGGCCATCTTTACACTCGTAATGAGACTCTGTGTGGTCGGTTTGAGTTGTATTGTTTAAGTCTTATTCATTCAACATCATGTTTTTAACATATAATCTTTTAACCAAAATTTTTTTTTTACCATCTCATTTTATTTTAATAACAAATTTCCAAACAAAGTCCTCTGGGAAGAATTTTTTTCAATTATAGGGGACCCTGTTTGGAATTAAATTTCTGAAAAACTCCATTTTCAAATATTTTCTCAAAAAACAAAGCATACAAAATAAACTGTAGAGAAGAATTGGATTGAAACAACATCTAATTTCAACCAAAATAATTATAAATTTTTTCAGCTTAGCACTGGTCTTTAGGATCCGTGATATCATCCGATTTAACCTCAGAAATAAACAGAGTTCTTTGCCGGACCGAATCAAAGACCATTAAGTGAGTGTCCCATATAAAGTATTTATAAACGAACCAAGTTCTCGTTTGGCGAGAAGTCGCCCTGCTAGTCGAGCCCAGGGATCGATTTCCACCAAACGCAGAGCTATTAGTCAATTGTCTTGGCCAAATGGATATGGGTCCTTGCTTACGGCCCATTTGAATATCCGGAAAGAGGACCTATCCATGGATTGCACCTCCCCAGGGAATTAATCTGGACCCTTCCATAGGTCTGGGATCTATCTCTGAGTTATTAAAAAAAAAGAAAAAAGTATTTATAAACTATTAAAACCTAAAACCAATAAGTTCAAACTTAATACCATAGTGCTAAAATATAAATTTTATTTACCATGTGATCTTGGAAAAGATGCATTAGAGATTTTCTCAGAAGGTACCACATTGATCGACGAGTTTGTCCATGCGTTTTAGCTGATGAAGCCATGAAGGACCACTAAACGACTAAAGTTTTGTAATTAAAAAAAAAAAAAAGTGCTGAAGGTTTGGGAAGACCGGGTTCAACGAAAGAGATTTCGAATCAAGAATTCAAAATTGGCTTTAAACTGGTGGCTTTTACTCTATTTTATCATGTTTTGGATTATGGTCAGGTTCGTTTTCTAACTTTGATAATACCTCTCGATCATACTTTCTAGCTAATATGTATCTAAGTGATGTTAAAAACTCAACCATGAATAAGACCAAAGATGTGTTCTTATTAATAACCAAAATCTTGAAACAATTGTGTAGTCCATGCAACTTGTACGTTTTCATCAAAAAATTTTGTACGTTTTCACTTCAATTCCACTAGAGAAAGAGTCTACACAATGGACTCGAACACGAGTGAGAATTTTAACATTAATAATTCAAAATTGATTAGTTTAATTTTAACATTAGTAATTCACAACTGTTGTCTCTATTGTAAATAATTATTTTTATAATTAGTAATAAAATCACATTACTACAATTAAATTACTATGAAATCAAAAAGAGATTCAAGTCATTTTTTCCACCCGAAATCGTCTAAATATGTTGAGAATGTAGGTCAATCTGTTAATATAGGCATCTTTACTAGTTCAGATCAGTATGTAGCGAATGCTACCCTTATTTGTTTTTCATACAAAATTATACATTATGTCTCAGATGAATGTTTCTAATTTAGAATAGGGAAATGCTCATGCGCATATTCATGGCTCATGTAAGTGATCTCTGTACGTCATTTTAAAAGCAAAACCAATCCAAATCAGATTATGATTCATTGTTAAGTCCAATATCTCAACATCTTTCGGGTCAATGATTTTTTTACTTAAATCTACGTTTCACATCATAAATCGTTAAATAAATCAGTTACTTGATTAGTACTCTCCAAAGCAGCGAGAGGGTTTGCTTCTCTTTTCAAAATATCGTTTTCCTTGATTAGTGGAAAAATTCAAAGCCGGCAATTGTGCTACGGTATTAGCTTAAGGAAACTAGATACTATATTTTCCTCTCCTACCTCTGATACATATCAACTTGACTCATCTTCTTTCCTTTTCTACTGAAACTTGACCATCAATCATTCAAAAATCATGAATCCCGTTGATTCAGCAAAAGAATATCGTGAGAGTAATTACGATATCGGAAATGCCCTCTTCAAAAAGCTGCAGACGGTGTCTTTCATCCGTCTCTCTGTACTTCATCGTTTTCATACTCAAGTTATCACTATGGCTAAGAATCTTAACTCTGCGATTCTATACGTTCTATATTTATACATGCTTTAGAGATAAATCGAGAGATAAGCTTAACTCAAGTCTTATCTTTATCTAAATCTCCTAAGTATTTATCTAAGCTTTATTAACATAAATACAACACTCATAGAAGCTTCTAGAACTCTCTAGAAGCTTGTCTAACACTCCCCCTCAAGTTGGAGCGTGCAAGTCACAAACGCCAAACTTGGACAGTAAGTAACGAAAACTTGGTTTCCCTAACGCCTTTGTCATGATGTCAGCCAACTGCTCTGTTGTGCGGACATGTTTAGTACCAATGAGTTTATCTTGAACTGCATCCCGAACATTATGACAGTCCAACTCTACGTGCTTTGTCCTCTCATGAAACACATGATTTGATGTAATATGCAGTGCTGCCTGGCTGTCACAATACAACTCCATCGGATCACTATGGTCCACTCCGAAATCCTTTAGCAACCGCTTCATCCATTTAAGTTCTCGCAAGGCAATAGACATAGCTCTATACTCGGCTTCTACCGAAGAATGCGACACCGTGTCTTGTTTTTTGGTCTTCCACGAGACAGGTGACGTTCCTAGTAACACAACAAAAGCAGACAGAGACCGACACGTACGAGGACACGAGTTATAATCTGAGTCACAGTATGCTCGTATGCGCATGTCACTAGTTCGTTTTAACATAACTCCTTGTCCCGGACATCCTCATAAGTACCAAAGTACCCGTTCAACGGCGTCCCAATGTGCCACTCTGGGTGCGTGTATAACTTGACTTAGAACATGAACAGCGTATGACAATTCAGGTCTTGTGTGAAGCAGATAAACAAGTCGGCCCACAATCCTTCTAAACCGAGCTGGTTCTGTAAAGAATGGCCCATCAGCACCATGAAAATTGTGATTCTGTTCCATAGGTGTCGAAACAGGTTGACACCCGAGGAAACCTGCTTCAGAAACTATATCAAGAGCATATTTACGTTGGCTTAGAAACATACCCGATGGTCCTCTTGAAATCTCAATGCCAAGAAACTATTTTAGCTTTCCAAGGTCCTTCATGCGGAAGCATTCACTTAAATATGCCTTAAATTTCATTATCATGCTCAGATCATTACCAACAAGGACTAAGTCATCGACATAAATCAGAACACGCAAGCTCTTCCCATCTTTGATATATGTGAAAAGAGAGTAATCCGTGTAAGACTGCTTAAAACCCCATTCTTTTAGTGCTTTTGTAAGCTTTTCAAACCAGCACCGCGGTGCCTGTTTCAGACCGTACAAGGCTTTTCGTAGGCGACATACCTTTGTTGGGTCGTCCGTGTGAAATTCTGGAGGTAATTTCATCTAAACTTCTTCCTCTAAATCTCCATGGAGAAAAGCGTTTTGAACATCCATCTGATGGATCTCCCAGTCCTTTGCTACTGCAACCTCAAGTAAAGTGCATACCGTAGTCATCCTGACAACGGGAGCAAATGTTTCATCATAGTCTTCACCTTCAACTTGGTGATTTCCAAGACATACGAGTCTAGCCTTGTATCTTTCTATGGTACCATCAGCATTAAACTTCAGCTTATATATCCACTAACTAGCAATTGCCTTTTTTCCTGGTGGTAAGGTCTCCTAGTCCCATGTTCTTTGGAATTCAAGGGCGCCTATTTCACCAGACATGGCATTTTTCCTTCGCTCATCAAGCATTGCCTCTTTGAAGTTTTGCGGTTCCTTACCATCGGAAATAGCTGCTAAGAAAACTTGATGTTTTTCTGAAAATATAGCATCAGTCACAAAACTCTTAATGGGATAAGGTGTGTTACCTTGGACCGATTTTGAGGATGATGTGGAGGAACAAGATGCGATGCAGTGTTACTTTTATCGGAGTTAGCCTGGGAGTTGTACAATACATAAACATGTAGTCTTATATTCGGCTGAGGTTGTCATTTTCCCAATGTTACCGTAACCGGTGTAGTTTGCTCAACAAGTGCCGGAGCTAGTTCCTGTTCAGTTACTGCCGGTGGAACCGATACCGTAAGGAGGTTCTAGTTACGCAGGAACAGAGCTCGGAGTTGGTTCGGTGCCAGCATTGGTGACAAGTGGCATCTGCTCTGCGCATTCTTGATGTTCTATAACCGCCGCTGGAACAGGTGCAGCAGCTGTGGGTACATTCAACTCATGACTCCCCTTGTCTTCATAGCTTTCAAGCATCGGAGAAAATTCTGGTATTGTAATCGGAACTGTGGCAGACTCTGTTTCTTCCATTGCTTCTGATGCATATGGAAACACATTTTCATCAAATATGACGTCCTGGGAGATAAAAAATTTATTCTTCTCCAAATAGTATAAATTCCAACCTTTTTCTGAAAAGGTATCCAACAAAGACACATCGTCGACTTCATTCTCCGAATTTGTCTTTGTCTCTAGAAGCCTTGTGAGCATAACATAAACAACCAAATGTTTTGATGTTTGTGTAAAAAGGTGACTCGCCATACAACAATTCATAGGGTGTTTTTCCATGTAACACACGAGTTGGTGTTCTATTTATTAAATGTGCGGCACCAAGGACGCAGTCTCCCCAAAACTTAATCGGTAGACTAGACTGAAACATTAATGATTGTGAAACGTTGAGAACATGACGATGTTTCCGTTCCACTCTACAGTTTTATTAAGGTGTATACACACAAGAAGTTTGATGCAAAATCTTGTTCTCAGCAAAGTATTTCGATAAGCAAAGAAACTTCATTCCATTGTCGATGTGCATCATCTTTACTTGTTTTCCGAACTGTCGTTGCACCATTTTACAGAATTTTGGCAAACTCGTTTTAACCTCGCTTTTCTCAAGAAGGAGATTTATCTACACTGCTCGTGAGAAATCATCCACAATTGTGAGAAAATAATGTGCCACACAAGAGGATGAAACCCGATACGGACCCCATAAGTCGCAATGAATCAAATCAAAAGAAGAGGAAGCTTTATTGAAACTATCCGCGAAAACTTCACGGGTATGTTTTGATTTGAAACAAATATCACAACCACCAAATTTCTCAGAAATATTTTTAACACCAGCAGAAAATGGTAAATATCCTAAAACATCAAACGAAAGATGTCCCAAACGAGGATGCCACATATTCTCGTCTTCACCCACTTAAACTCTGTGTCCTCTCGTTACTGTAACATCCCGATAAAAATAAACATCATCCCGTTCTTCACCTGCTCCAATCATAGTCCTCGTAAAACAGTCCTGTAAAACACAAAGTGTATCAATAAATATAGCATAACACTTTGTTTGTTTTAACAACTTTGAAACCGACAGTAGTGTGCAATTAAGATTGGACACAAATAACACATTCAATAATGTCAGTTTTTGTGATAATCGCAATTTTCCACTTTGTGTAGCCATTACTTGGCTTCCATCTGCAAAACGTATAGGACACGGAACAATACTCCGAATATCCGTAAGTAATTTCACATCACCAGTCATATGATGTGATGCTCCTGTGTCGAGAATAACTTTTCCAGTTTGCACCTTACCATTCAACTTATCTAGAATTAGAGTAGGCTTTTGTTGATCAATTAAAGCCGAGAGAGAAGCCCACTGTTCTTATGTTAGGATTGGCACAGTCGATGCATTGTAGGCGGCGTTGGGACGCAGCTGAGAAGACCGACCACGTCCTTGTCCTCTGCTTGCTCTGCCACGATCTCTCTCTCCACTACCGGAGCTTCTCTCGGTGAACCACTCTGGATAACCAATAATTTGCCAACAATCGCATTTCTTGTGTCCAATTTTGCCACAATGAGAGCAAACCGTCATTACAAGAGCTCATGTTGCTGCAGCAGTCACAACTTTATCAGCCGTGTTAGTACCACTTGGCTATATCTTTGTCATGAACCCTATCGCATCTTGTTTGGTTTCAAGACAAACAGAGGTCAGACATCTCTCTTCTCGAACCACCTGTTGGTACATCGTATTCAAATCAGGGAGTGGCTCAAGTCCGATAATGTTTGTGCAAACATTTTCGAACCAAGAGTCATCCAGTCCCATTAAAAATTGGTGCACTCGTTCTTCTTCTCGTTTCTTCACAAGAGTCTCGGCTGCACCACATGTACACTTGGGAGGCAGTTCGTAGCTGAGTAATTCTTCCCACTTTTTCGACAACTTGCCAAAGTATTATTGCACAGTCAAACCTTCTTGCTTACACAAAGCAAGTTCAGCCTTCAATTGATATATTCAAACAGAATTGCCAATTGAATATATCTTCTGCAGATCTTGCCACAACTTGTAGGCATCTGGAGTAAAGGTGACGGTGGAATGAATCGAGCTCGTCATAGATGCTCTAATCCATCCCACAATCATTGAATTACACGTCTTCCACAGCTCAACATCGTTGGGATGCTTTTGCTCATTTAGCATCAGCAAAGTTTCATTAATGAAACCGATCTTAAGCTTGGCCCGCAAAGCATTTTCAAGTTCTGATGCCCACTCGGAATAGTTCTCTCCGTTCAGCTGAACAGCAGTGATCGCCGTGCCTAGGTTATCCGATGGTGACAGAAAATATTGTGACTTCATGGTTTTTTCTTCACTTGACATCGTTTCTTTCTTCTTACACTATCAAGCCTCGTTCGTGTTTGTTGATTTTTGTGTGTTTGTTTTCTTTCTCTTTTCCCGATTTCAACTCTAATAAAACCTTGGCTCTGATACCATGTAAATCGAGAGAACAGTTGTGGGAAAGGTGAATGTTATTGATCACATACGTTCTATATTTATACATGCTTTAGAGATAAGCTTAATTCAAGTGTTATCTTTATCTAAATCTCCAAAGTATTTATCTGAGCTTTATTAACATAAATACAACACTCATAGAAGCTTCTAGAACTCTCTAGAAGCTTGCCTAACAAATGGCCTCTTCAAAAAGCTGCAGACAGTGCCTTTCATCCGTCGCTATGTACTTCATCTTTTTCGTACTCAAGCTATCACTATGGCTAAGAATCTTCACTCTGTGACTCGGTCAGTATCCATTGAAGACAATGAACCTTTGGTGCTACCTGACAGCCCTCGTTTCTGTGTGTTTGATGAGAACGCTTTGAGCATCCTCGAAAGATTGTTGAACCCTAACTGCCAACAAATGCGGAAGTTGATTGAAAATATGCCAAAAGTGTGGCGTATGCAAGAGAGGGTGTGTGGGATAGATCTCTCCAAGGACACATTTCAGTTCATCTTCCAACGTGAGGAGGATCTGAAAATAGTGCTGGCTTATACGCTATGGACTTTCGATTATTGGATAATGCTTATGGAAAAATGGATCCAATCTCCCCCAGCAGATTTTTTGATGAGTTTCGATGTGTGGGTGAGAATTAGGAACATTCCTATGAATCACTACACGATTGAAACAATGGAGTTGTTAGGGAAAGCTGTGAGCAGGGTGGTGGGAATGGATTATGATCCCAAAGAATTACAGAAGACGGATTTTGTATGTGTTAAGATCAACATGAATTTGGCTAACCCATCCAGGATTTCAAAGAACTTGATGTTGCCTGGTAGAGAAATTGTGGAGATCCTCTATGAATATGAAAAGCTTCATAAACGGTGCTTCTATTATCAGCGCTTTACTCATGAACAAGCATCATGTCAATGGATGAAGAAGGCGAAGGATGTTGCCTGTGAAGAGAACAAAACAGGGGAACTAAAGTGCTCTGAAATGAGATTAAGATGTTCCTCGGGTAGACAGAGGCAATTCTTCCAAAAATGCTAGAAGCTCTGCCAGGGCTCCTACCTATGTTTCCAGGACTGTCTAGAGAGGATAATAGGATGGCGATGCAATATGTCTTTCACGCAGGTCCAACGGAAAGAAATGCTAGAATTCTTCGAGTCCAACAATCCTTGGAGGAAGACACAGATGAATCAATAGCTCAGACGATGAGAATTACCATAAACCTTGACAAAGGTAAGGGTAAAGTGTATCAAGTAGTGGAAGAGGATGGGAGGAAGAAGAGGATAGTTACACATGCCGATAAGCCTGTGAGATCTGCACCGGTGATGAATATGAACAACTTGTATGTGGTGGAAGTTACTTCAGCATAGAGTTGGAACCCATCAATGAATGACACCAGTAGCATGGTTTCTCATGCAGAGGCTGAAACTGGAGTTGAACTTGGAGATAGTTCAGTACATGGAAAGAAGGAAAGAAAGCGGCCACCAGCATGGAAGAGGCGTACTAGACATATGACAGGAACAGGAGGTCAACAAGCTCAGACAAAACTACCAAGCTCAGGAAAGGAGAAGGAGAAAGAGGGGGTTAAGAGAAAGGGAGAGGAAGAGGGCTCACTGGCGATAAACAAAACTCCAAGAATCTTGGAAAATATGGTAGCTTCCGCTTTGAAGCCGCTGCCATCCAAATGAGTGTTTTGAGCTGGAACTGTCAAGGAGGTGGAAGCATCAAGACAGTTCATTGTTTATGGAAATTATGTAGATTATACTTTCTGGATTTTATGTTTTTAATGGAGACTAAACAAAAATTGGAATACGTTACGAGTTTGCAGAAATCATTGGGTTATGATAAGATATTTACAGTTGAACCACTTGGTCTAAGTGGTGGTTTGGCTGTGTTTTGGAAAAAAAGTTACAATGTGGAAGTATTGTATGCGGATAATATAATCATCGATGTCAAGGTCATGTTGGGATCAAGAGTTTTCTTCATTTCATTTGTTTATGGAGACCCAGTAAGAGTTCTTCGTAACCAAGTTTGGGAAAGATTAGCAGACATTGGACTCGCTAGAAATGATGCTTGGTTTTTAGTAGGAAACAGATATGTCCAAAGCCTACGATAGAGTGGAGTGGAGTTTTCTACAAAAATTAATGGAGAAGTTGGGTTTCAACTGGGTGAATTGGATCATGTATTGCATAAGAACAGTGACATACAGAGTTTTAATTAATGAGAGCTCGCAAGGTTTTATTCAATAAGAACGAGGAATACGTCAAAGATACCCATTCTCACCTTTTATTTTCATCCTTTGTACAGAAGCTTTGGTTTATATTTTGAATAAATCTGAGGCACAAGAAAGATTAACGGGAGTGAGAGCCTCAGCAAAAGGCCTAGCCGTACACCACCTTCTCTTCGAACATGACTCTCTTTTACTATGTAAAACAAATAGAGATGAGAGTAAGGAGCTAAAGCAATGTTTATCACGATATGGACAGGCGTCTGGTCAAGTGAGAAATTATCAAAAATCCTCTATTATTTTTGGATCAAAAGTTGCAGATGATCGGAAAGAAGAGGTTAAAAGAGAATTGGACATCAATAAAGAAGTTAGAGAAGATACTTATTTGGGGTTGCTGGAATGCTTCAAAGGATCAAAAAAGGAGTTGTTGAACTTCATATGGGAAAAACTACAGTCAAGACTTCAAGGCTGGTTTGCTAAATCATTATCACAGGGGTGAAAGAAGTTTTAATTAAATCAGTTGCTATGTCTTTGCCGGTCTATGCAATGTCATGTTTCAATCTACTGAAGGATACATGTAAGAAAATTACTGGAGCTATGATGGAGTTCTGGTGGAGTAATTGCAAAGAAAAGAGGAAAATATCATGGGTTGCATGGCAAAAGCTTTGTAGAATGAAAGAGGATGGAGAGTTAGGGTTTAGAGACATTGGAAGATTTAATCAAGCTCTCTTAAGGAAGCAGGCATGGCTTATATGGAACCAGCCAGACTCTCTTCTATCAAGGATTCTTCAACATATGTATTTTAAAACTCCTTCTATTTTAACGTGTGGGAAAGGCACAAGACCATCGTATGCATGGAGGAGTATTTTGTTTGGACGAGAACTATTGGTTAAAGATATGCTTAAGATCCCTGGGAATGGCCTAACTACACAAGTAGAATCTGAAAGTTGGATACTAGATGAAATTCCAAGGGCACCCATAAGTAGACATGGAGTTTTGGAAAAAATAGGACCGGTGGCAAGCATATGGGATCCAAGTTTGAGGAAATGGAAAGAGGATCAGATCAAACAAACTTTCACCGCAAAGGATGCAGAGTACATAATTCATCTCAAACTTTCTAAGACTCTTGCAGATAGGTATGTGTGGGGATTATCAAAGAATGGGATGTACAATACTCAGAGTGGGTATAAGCTAGCGGAGTTGCTAATCTGTAACCGAGAAGAGCCAAACCAACATCTATCACCATCGGAAAAAAAGCTATGGGGAAGTTGTGGAAAATCAGAACTACACCAAAAATCAGATACTTTCTATGGCAAGCGCTTGTGGGAGCACTTGCGGTGGCTGATTGCCTACAGACAAGGGGTATATATATGGAGCCCCTTTGTGTGGTGTGTGGAAAAGAACAGGATAACATAAGTCATGTTTTATTTCACTGTGAAGTAGTGACTCAAATGTGGACCACTGCACGTGTCCCAAGCCCGAGGAATGGTTGGTCGAAGAATTCAGTCAAGTTTAATCTACAACATATTGTAGCTGTATGTGAAGATAAATCATTACCATAAGAGGTTAGAATTCCTATCCCTTGGATTTTGTGGTATGCGTGGAAAGCACGAAACACTTTGCTCTTCGAAAGGACTTGTGTAGAACCATATACCCTTCTTAAGAAAGCACAAGAAGAAGCAACATTGTGGCATGAGATCAACAAACAAAAGGTAGACAAAGATAGCCAGACTAGAGGAGAAAATGGAAGAGGACATCTATGGGTAAGACCACCGCTGAGCTTTGTCAAATGTAACATCGGTGTATCATGGTCCCATCCTAAAAGAAACAGTGGTACTAGCTGGATAGCCAGGGATGATAGGGGGAGAGTTCTATTTCATAGTCGCCGAGCATATTCAAAGGCATCTTCTCGACTTGAAGTGGAATTAATAAGTATACATTGGTCTGTGGAAAGCTTAAGTAACATGAGACAGACTAAAGTTATCTTCGAAATATCATCACGAGATGCTTTAGAAGCAGTTAAAACGCCACAGAATTGGCCACTTTTCCAACATATTCTTTGAGCCTCACAAAGAATTAAGCAGGTTGCAGGAATGACATCTGGTGTTTGCTATAGAAGATTGCAACAAGTGTGCCAACCAAATTGCGAAAAGTGTAATGGAAGAACAGCGTTATCAATCGTATCTTGCGAAGGGAGGACCAATATGGCTCAAAGATATGCTGGAGCTTGAAGCAACATAGAGGAAACCAAGGATTCGAGGAAGAACAAAGTTGCCTCTAGTCGACAAGAGCTACTGCTCTGTTTTTTTTTCTTTTTCCACGAGTACTGCTCTGGATCTTTTGATTATTTCTGTTTTAAACTTTGTAAGTGTGTTAGACCGGCCAAACTCACACACCTGTTTGTGTTCTTGTATATCTCTTCTTCTTGGGACTCACCTTAGAAGAGAAAATGTTGAGAAGTTTACTTCTCTTGTGGAAAAAGAAAAATCAGTTAATTAAACTGCTACGTGTTTGCTACTAACTAGGAGGACATTTACCCTCTTAAAGCTTGGTAGTTGGATCTTTCATAATTCCTTTATGATTAGAGCTAGGGATTTTGATGCGGATAAACAAATCCAGTCTGACCTTAACCCGTTTTGAACCCATCCGTGTTGAGCACATTTTTAGGAACACCCAATATCTGAACAGTGTAATGAAAACAAAAACTCGTGGGTTTTGGGTTTATTCGCAGGTACCCAAGTTAGATTTATTTATTTTTTGGTATTTTTAGTTTAATTTGTTTTTAAAGATTGGAAAATTGAAAAGTAAAACAATATGAAGAAGCAGATTTAATTTGTCTCATTTAAAATTTTTAAAAAATTGTGAATTTTGTTTTTTGTAAGAGTTGTTTAATTTCACAATTCATGTTTTTCTAAAAATACTAGCTTAGTGACTGTAAGCCTGTAACTATTTTTTTAAACTTTGTATTTTTGTTTTTTTCAATGTATTTTGTATTAATATTAGAAAAAGTTTACATAATCCTTAAACAACTAATTGTTTAAAAATCTAGGAGGAAAAGTATAAACTTTAGAAACACATTGTAATATTGTAATATTGCCTTAGAAATAGATTGTAATATTGTAAAAATCTAGTGGTTGTTATCTTTTTGTAATAAAGGCAAAAAAAATTCATGTTTTATGAAATATTTACATTCTTATCAAAAAAAATATTGCCTTTATTACAAAATGATAACAACCCTGCAATAAGCCCTAACCTTATACCAACCTTCATTTACTAGTAATGAGATTATATACAATAAAATATCTATAAATTAATAATATTGGGACTAATTTATTTTATGATATTTTCTTAATTTATTGAGTTTATTAATTTATAGAGGTGATATTTGACTCAAAATATCAATTTGGGATCAGAGAAAATTATTAATTTATCGAGTATTAATTTATAGAGGTTTCACTGTATATATATAGGAAAAAAGAAGCGTACTATAAAAGCTAAGTATCTAAGGCAAAGGCTGGGGAATCATTAAACTCATTAAATGGAGGCAACACAAATGGAGCCGGTTAGCCCAATGTCACATATGCTAAGTTCGCCAAATTTATTCATTGTAATAGCCTTTGGGTTTAAAATTAGATGCAATCCATCAGCCTTTATTGAAGGCCTCAGCAACTCATTGGTCAATGCTCCAAGATTCTTTAGCACAATGGTAAATATATATTCTACACATACGCATGCATATTGTTATATCTAGACACACAAATTGAGTACTGTATTTTTTTTTTTGTCAACATTTATAAATTTATTAGAACGGTTCATAAATTCAAATCGGGGAACAAAATTTACATGAATAACCAAATGCGGAAAAAGTCTTGCACTACGTGCTAAATTGTTCGCTTTTGAATTTAAATTACGAGAAATTAAAGAAAGCGAGAAAAATAAAAATAAATTCTTAATCCTCACAAGATCTTCAAGGTGTGTTGAAAAAGCAAGCCAGTCCGCTGGTGTAGACACCACCTTCACCAACTCGGAGGAATCTGTTAAGAAAGCTACTTCTATTTTTTGTTGTACGATCATACTTGTCATGGCCCAGATAGGAGCTTCTAGCTCGGCGTGCAATGGGAAGAGGCACCTGCGAGTGTTACATGCCCCCATAGTTGTTACATGCCCCCATAGTTCTCCACGTCATCGTTAAAGCAGAACCACCCTAATCCAGAAAAATTGTCTATCTCTTTCCACGAGCCATCTACATGACAACGGTACCCTTGAAAAACTGAAGTCTGAGGCAAATGTATAGCAGCAGTACCCTGAGAGATTTGATTAGTCTTATCATTATCCTTAACTTGTGCCGACTCCCAAGCTAAACATTCAGTTTCTGCTAATTTTAAAATATCTTGTGGGTTTCTATCGATATTATTGAAGACCTTATCATTTCTAGCTTTCCAAATATACCACAAAATCCATGGAAAACTATTGTCCTTAAAAATTGCAGGAATTCTCCAGAAAAAATGAACCATATCACATGGAATTTCCTGGGAAACCAAAGACCGATGGTATTTTTGATAACGCCCATACTTGTACTGCTGGCGAACATTCAAAAAGAGTATGATTAACTGTCTCTTCCTCCGCTCCACACCGAGCACAGTAGATGTCACAATTTATTCCTCTTTTTCCAAGATTTGAATTAACCGATAAATAACCTGTAATAGCTTGCCATATAAAATATCGTATTTTAGGAGGACATTTTAATTTCCATGCATAAGCTTGTAGAGGCCGAATGTCTGGACCATAATAAGAGAGTGTAGTACCAAATGAGGGATAATTGTGTACCATCCAATATCCTGATTTTACCGTATATTTTCCTGATTTTTTAAAATGCCAACAAAATGTATCTTCTTTAATTATTCTACTAATTAGGATACCCCTAATCAATGAAATATCTAATGGATCAATGATTTCACTGATCAAATCTATGTCCCACATCATGGATGTCGGGTCAATTAATTGATTGACCGTCAAATTAGGGTAAAAGTTTTGTCCTTTACAGAAAGCTGGCCTTGGGCGAGTAGCTGGTATCCATGGATCATTCCAAACTGAAAGGTATGCCTAGAACCAACTCTTTTAATTAGTCATTTTTTAACCAGATGTCTGGCCGAGATAATACTTCTCCATCCATAGGAGGGAGAGTACGATTTAATTGGATCCATTGGGTTTGTTTTCCGATAATACCTGCCTTTGAAAACTTTGGCAAATAGGGATTCCGGTTATTCCATTAGCCGCCATAGTTGTTTCGCTAAAAGTGCTGAATTGAACTCCTCTATTGTCCAAAAACCATTTCCGCCTTCCTTTTTGCTTTGACATAATTTTTTCTATATCATCCAGTGTAAACCTCTTTGTATACCATTTGAACTCCACCAAAATCTAGCCACTGCACTAGTAAGCGTAGTGATAATTGTTTTAGGTAGCCTAAAACACGTCATCACATAAGTTGGTAAAGCTGCTGCCACCGATTTAAGCATAACTTCTTTACCTCCTTTGGATAAAAATTTAGCTGACCACCCATTAATCCTATCTTGGAGTCTCTCTTGAACAAAAGAAAAAATTTTACTTTTAGAGCCACCCATACTCTCCGGAAGACCTAAGTATGATCCCATTCCACGTACATTTGAGATTCCTAATATTTGTTTCATTTCCTCTCGAATCGACTCCTCCACCTTCTAACCAAATTGGATCGACGATTTTGAAAAGTTAATCTGTTGACCGGAGACAAATTCATATTGTTTAAGTATATTCAAGATAGTTTGACATTGCTCTTTATTCGCCTTACAAAAAAAACAAACTATCATCAGCAAAAAGAATATGAGAGACCGATGGACTTGCTCTAGCAATTTTTAGTCCCGAAAGAGATCTCTCCCTCTCCGTTTTCCATATATTCGCTATCAATACTTCCGTACAAATTATAAATAAATAAGGTGAGAGAGGGTCTCCTTGGCACAGTCCTCTTTTCAGAATTATTTGCCCATGTGGCTGTCCATTAATGAGGACTTTATATTGTACAGATTTAATAGACCACATCATCCATGTGATCCATTTTTCTGCAAATCCAAGTTTATGAAGAAGTTTTTCAATAAAAAGCCATTCAACTCGATCATAGGCTTTGCTCATATCAGTTTTAATTGCCATATACTTCTGTTTACAAGAGTTATTAGTCCGTAAAGCGTGGAACATTTCCTGAGCGATAAGAATATGAGCAAAAGAAGCATTTTCTATGGGATCCCGAAACCACCTGTCACCCCGACCTAATTCATGATAAGCCCACCAACAGTCGAGTTATTTAAACCTCTCCTGACAGTCGAGTTATTTAAACCTCTCCTGACAGTCGAGTTATTTAAACCTCTCCTGACAGTCGAGTTATTCCGGCGTCTAGCTATGGTTTTAGCAGTCTAATCTCTCTCTCTCTCTCTTTCTCTCTCTCTCTCTCATACGGAACAACTTAACCAACCTGACACAAAAGCTGATTGAGTTTCCAAAATTAAGTTCGGCAAAACTTTCTTCAACCGCTGACATAGAACCTTATAAATTATTTTATAACCGACATTACATAGGCTTATTGGCCTAAACTCTACCATTCGACTCGGCCTATCTGTCTTAGGAATAAGACAAATATTAGTTGTATTTAATCTTTGGTCAAAAAATCCTGTCAACATAAAATTATTCACCAAATCAAATAGATCCTTTTTAATCACATGCGAAGACCGGTGAAAAAATAATGCAGTCATTCCATCTGAACCCGGTGCCTTCTCCGAATGCATCATGAAAAGAGCTTTCCGAATTTCTTCCTCTGTCACAGGTGCCATAAGCTCATCATTCATTTGGTTTGTTATACGGTTAGGTACGTCTACCAAGGCCTCCTCAAACTCTGTTGGAGAGGTAGATGTAAAAAGTTCATCAAAATAATTTACCGCAACATCTTTAATTTCATTCTTCGTTGAAACCCATACACCAGAGGAATTATGTAGCCCTATGATTCGATTCCGTGCCCTACGTTGTTTGGTCTGAGCGTGAAAAAATTTAGAATTTTTATTTCCCACGTTTAACCACAAGTTCCAACTTTTTTGTTGCCAATAAATTTTTTCGTCCTTATAAGCTTCTTTTAATTTTAACGTAATATCAACCAACTCTTCCTGAGTTCGATTATCATCACTTTGTATTTCTTCCAATGCTTTTTTTAATTCCGAAATTTTTCCTTTACCATATGGAGTATTATTTGTTCTCCATGTTGAAATAGCACGTCTGCAATTTATAATTTTATCCACAAAACCTGAAGCAATTGAGTACTGTATTTGTAAGTTAAAAATCTAATTATGATCAAAAGAGTCTTGAATGCCTAATAGAATGAGTCTTTAATGATCCTCTTAATCTTGTGTTTGATACAAATTGATTATATATTATTAATTAGTTTGGATTCTGTTTGTATTTTCATTTAGATTGTACGTATATAATTATTGGAATGGTCTCACATCTGGTAATTCTCCACTCTTGAAGTAGTTTTTAGTGTGAGTTATACACATTTCTAATATGGTATCAAAATTAGGCTTAATTTTTGATTGTGGGGTCAATCATGGATGTTCTATTCTATAAACTTCACGCTTCAGATGTTCATCATGATGAGAGTGAGGGTGTATAGAAATTATCTCACGTTGGTTAGATGTTTGAGTAATGTGATCTTTATAAAGTACGTGGCAATCATCCACTCTTGAATTAACTTTTGGATGTAAGTTAGGCTCATTTCTAATCATAAGTGTAAATATAAATATTTATATTTATCTTATTATTTTATTTTTATTGAAAATATATAAGAGACAATATATATAGAGTCGCAAAATAATCATTATATATTCAAATGCATGCAAAGATAAATGAAAATAAACAATACAAACATCATGAATGAAAATAATTAAAACGTTTATACTTTTTTTGTTTAACATCCAAAATTCATAGTCAAATTCATATTTCGTGGGGAAATGCGAACTACCAAAGTAAACTCTGGTAGAAATGTCACAGATGTGGATTGTTAACCAGACATTTCTCAAAAAAGAAAAAAAAAGTTTATACTTATAAAAATACTATTAATAGAATCTTTTAATAAAATGCAAAAATAAATAAATGGGTTGCCTTCGATTAAAACCAGGGGCGAACACGTGCTCAAGAGGGGGGGAGACAAGTGCCCCATACTCTATTTTAAAATTACTGTATTTTTAATTATATTTATTGAAATTACCAAAAGTTTCAAATTTATTAGAATTGTCCCCCATAAAGACATCAAATGCATAATCTTTGGTTATAGCAAAAATACATTATTCAGTTGGTGATGGAATGTCTCTTATGTCTCTTTTACTTGCTTGTTCACCAAAAATATCAGACCCTGACGCCCTAATTTCTACTACCACAATACTAAGAAAACTGTTGGTTCTAGCGCTTTGGCTTGGTGGTTGGTTATTGGGTTTTGGTTTATGATAAGAGTCACATTCACCACTTTTGTTGAATTTTTCAAGTTTATACCTACGATATGTTTTTTACGAGATACTGAAAATCCTCATAAGGGTGATCCAAGCGATGGATTTCAATCATGGAAAGTTATCCATCGGGTAATAAGTTTTGATGACGTCAAGTTTGTGAAGAACGAAATGAACATGGTATATATATATATATATATATATTGATTGATTTTACAATGACCATTGATTTTGTTTCCTTTTACTAATAACTTCTTGATTTTTATAATATTTTATAGAAGGTGAATGATGTTCTTGTTGGAATGACACAAGCAGATCTTTCAAGATATTTGAGTACTAAATATGGTAAATTAAAGTTCCTTCTCCTAATTATTTTATCGTTAAGTAATATTTTTAGCGTATCCTCTAAGCTAAGTTTTCAATAATTTACTTTTAATAGAAAAACTAAAATAAAATAAAAAATAATTTTAAATAGATGAAGATCCAATGATCGAGGAAAAAAACTGAGTTGTTCGAAATAATTGTTTCTTCTAACAATTAGTCTTTAATCACGTCAACGAATGGAAACATATGAGGTTTTGCAGTTATCAAATGGAAACATATATAATATAGATCAAATTTGTTATCAGTTATTATCTCTAATTATACTTTTCAAATATTTATAAAGTTCACTTCATCCTAAAATATATATTATAATCCAGTTCTCAAAACTATAGTAAATGTTAATACATCTTTAAAAGTAGTTCTAATATTTGATCATTATTGACAGATGAATATACAATGGCCGAGAAAAAAAAAAGATCTTAGAAAACATCCGTCTTCGTGGTGTTATTGCAGTAAACTTAAGGCCAACAACGAATATAGAGGTGATAATTAACAAAATACAATCCATACAAAACACTATTCTTAACTAATTAGAATCTAAGTGTTTTATAAAATATTAAAATGTAGGATCTAGCTAATATGATGACCAAGGGTTCAAAGTGTAGATGGGGAAACTACTTTGAAGCTATTATATTTCCTTTATGGATAAAATTAGAGAATTATCCGTTGGAGTATATTCGACGAGCCAAAGCTACTATGGATAGGAAAAAAATCTCCCTCGAAGCATTTATCTTCTATGGAATCATTAAATTCACCTTGAAGTTTTTTGGAGGAAAGGTTAAATATGAAACCAATATGATCTATTTAACCATGTATTTTATTTTATTTTAAGGCATATTACTAAATTTTCTACTGGGAAAAAAAACATTAACAGCTTTTGGAAAAAGAATATTTGGTCACACATCATTGGCATTTTCAAATGTGAAAGGTCCTGATGAAGATATAAGTTTTTTTGACCATCCGATTTCATATGTCGCAGGAAGTGCATTTGTTAGTTTGGTTTGATCTAATAATATGTTTGTCAACAATCATATATATAATTAGGGAGTGCTCTCTCAGTTTAGAGTATCTTCCTAAGCAGATGTTTATATATATATATATATATATATATATATATATATATAATTAGGGAGTTCTCTCTCCATTTAAAGTATCCAGTTAAGCAAAAAAAAATTTTAATTAAAGATAATTTAAAATATTCACTAAACACATGTTTATATATTTATTGAATAAATTTAACAACATTTTGTTAAACAAAAAAATAAGTAAACTGGATAACTATTAAAACTTAACGTGAAAAAATTAATATAATGAGAATGAAATAAAATTATAATGTTAAATTGATAAAAATATTATATAAATAATGTATTTAAAGAGAAGATGAACTAACAAGAATATTAAAAGCGAGAGATAAATAATCGAAGTATTGTACCGAGCTAACAAATTTAATGTGAAAAAAGTAGAGAGCAAATATAGCAAATATATATATATATATATACATATATGTATATCTAGATATAACACACACAAATACAGAAAATCAGTGACAATCTAAGAGTTACTGTTGGGGTTTTGAAAACATCTAAATTTTCTTAAAAAATTTTGAAAGTGTTATAATCTTCGTATTTTAAATAAAAGATTCTAAAATTTTCCACAAAAAATAACAAGTAAATAATCGGTAAATACTAAATACAAAATCAAATGTTGCATAATAAAATACCCAATTAGGAGTGATACATAATCTTTGTAACATATCATGAGTAGAAATACGATTTTGTGTACACTATGATCCAAGAAAAATATATGTATGAAGATATTTTTTGAATTAAATTATTTTAACCTTAGGGTATGCTAAGTTTTATGATAAAAAAATGAGTTGATTCTTTAATTAATGAATTATATTAATATTTATAAATAATTTTAAAACTATTTTTTATAATATTTTAATATTAGAACCCCGTGCAACACACGGATACTAATCTTGTTGGCAAAATGGAAAAATAAAATAAATAACATTAAAACCAAAAAAACACCAAAAGTAACACATTAACAGTTAATGATTAACTTATGTAATTAAAAAAATAACCATGAACTCGCTTAAATCGACCAATGTTTTTTCCTGGATTTTATTTGTTTTCCTCCAATTTAAAACTTAAATATGGCTGCGAGTGGCAAAGCTCAAATTTTTACGAAACTTTGTTTATATAGTTTAATAAATTACTTTTTGGTTGCTAATTTTTTAATTTGGTTTGAAATGGTAAAATTTACCCCCTTGTTCCAAGTTCAAACCATATATTTGCACCTTTTATGTTAATTTTTTTACTCATTGAAGTATAATTTGTTTACACAAAAATTGAAGTGCTTAAAAAATACATATATTATTATAAATGTTTTTTAATTTATGTATACAATTCTATTGGTTTATGTAAAATAAATTATATATATAAGATATGAATATAAAATAATTTATAAAAAAAACAAAAAAGATTTGTTTTTACCATTTTTTATATCAAATTTGTTCTGTTAATTTAAAATAATCAAACTTACAACGTATCACTCTACAAAAGTAGAATTTCAAATGGATCGTGCACATAATATTTACCATGCATGCTTTCTTCTTGGTTTTTTTTTTTTTTGGTTAACGCCGTGCATACAATTTTTCTAGTTTAGGTTGTAAACTACGTTCTTGTTATCTTAAATTCTTAACATTAAAATTAAAACCAAAAATTAAATTCGTAATTGGTAAATTAAGTGTAACCAATTCTGCTTGGTCTTAATAGCATTAGCTTTAGAGATCTTCTGAGATTGCTCAAAATGTGGTTCACGGCCTTCGTCTTCTTTCACAAGTGTCCCTCTTGGTTTCATTAGTGTTTTTATCGTGATCTTGGTACCAAATCTTTGATCTATTTTTATTTGAGTTATGAATAAGAAGACAACAACAAAAAAAAACATTTTGTTTATATATTCTAGCAAAATCTACCTTAATAATGTTTATATATTCTATTAGTAGACTTCGTTTAGTCTTTTTGAGAATATCACATCCGTGTCAAACTATTTAGTGTTAAAAAAAAAATTCTCAGAAAAGTGTTATTTCCTACTAAATCCTTCTCAAGTTCATCATCCCACACGAGAGAAACAAAATTGAAAGATCTGAAGAAAATAAAAAAAGTACAAAAATAAAATGGACATCTTTGCAGGATCCGCCATCGCTGTTATGACTACCATGAATGTTGAAAGTAAACATTAAACAATGAAACTTCAATATCAACAAGGCAAAACACAAAACAGAATAAAATGTCTTTACCTACATCGTTGACGTAGTGAAGAATCTTCAAATTTTTACTCGCATTTGATGGACCGGTAAATGTGACGGACAAAGAAAAGGGAAGCACGGAATCCGATTGTCCCCAGCATGAGGAAGAATCCATAGCAGATGCAAGCCATGTAGCCAAAGAAGAAGGAAGTCTGCATGAACCCTGACATATCCGACCGTGCATAGTAGTAATACAAGCAATAGGCGTATATGAATAAGCCTGTTGATCCTCCGCATAGCAATGATCTTTTTCGATGCACAAGATACAAAAGAGTCAGATGCACATAAAGATTAAGAATTTATAGACTAACTCAAACATGGGATTATCTTTTAGGCTTAAGCACTGATCTATCAAAGTTATGAAACCATCCCAGACAAAAAAAGTGTCACGACTTACGGATTTTCATTAATCAGATATATTTCCTGAATCTACCACAAGATGAATAATGGAACCAGAAGTTAAAGAAAGAGAAACGAAAACATTACCTCCACCACCACTCATGGTCTTCAGCAGCAAGTTGGAAGTAAGTCAATGCAACTGTGATGAAAGCAGTGACTATGACGAGAATAAGGAAGACGATAGACAGAATACTATAGATGGTGTAAATTCTGTGACCCCAAACACTGGCAAATATGTAGTAAAGCTCGATGTAAATGGCACTGAACGGCAAAAAACCAGCCATAGCCATCTGCGGAAGTGTTCTCCGGTACCAACGCAATGGTGGGATCTCCCTTGGATATTTTGTGGTACGGCAAGGAGCTTGAAACTCGGATTTTCTGTTCTTCCCAGCGATACCACCCAATATTAACAATGGTGAAGTAACGAGTGCCCAAATAAGGAAAATAACTACAATTGTTCCAAATGGCAACGCTGCAGTGGCTTGGTAAGCAATCGCAACAGTATTAAGGAAGGAGAAAGTGAGCAAAAGAGGTCCACAGAAGAGGCTTCCAGTCAGTATAAGATTCCTAACCTGTCAAGAAAAAACAATGTTTATCTTTCATAATCAATGCCAAAACCCTTCACGCAAAAAGAAGTAGAAAACTCAAAAATCTAATCATAGAATGGTGGAAATGTAAGGTCAGACCTCAAGTTTACATAAGTATGATACATGCATAATTGCAGTATAAGAGAGAGGTAGTAAAGGAACTCGTAATAACCTTTGACATCATAGTATAAATCCCATCATACACAATGCAAAGTGTGTGTTGAATGCTAAACCAAATTGACTACAGTGCTGTTTCACTACTTTGTACCATGTACATCACTAAATCACAGTAGTCAGCCACTTTTATCAAACATGCAGAGATTATACAAAATGCTTTCATTGCAAAAGACTTTTGACTGACTACCGAGATATGATCACTAAAAACAATCCTAAGACAAACAAAAACCCATAAACTGGAATCCATACTTACCCAATTAGTTCCTTCTAGCTGGCAATAGAAAGAAGCAGCAGTATATCCGGCAATCCCTGAAGTAAGCGCATATATGACCACCAATGCGGTAAACAATGCTCCACGGTTGTAGGGATAAAAGACACCAACTAACGCAAGCATAAAGATGAAAACAACTCTGCATACAAATGATAAGAAATGTGTTACTAAGTGAAAAGAAAACAGCATGCCAGGAAGAGCACCAAAACTCTATGTGAATACGTACAGTGTAAACAATTGTGTGCCAGAACCAAGGGCTGCAGCCAGCAGGGATTTATGTTTCGGGAATCTAAATACATCACCATGGATCAATTTCCACCCAGACTCTTCTTGGTCATCAGCTGCCTCTTCATCATGTGCATACCTATTAGGTGAAATTGAAAAAACCTATAGGGTAAGCTACTAAATACATTAAAAGTCACAGGTTCAATTCTGCTATGCACTCTAGCAAATATCTTACTTGACAAAATCATTCTTCAAGACTCGCATCAGAATAGTCGCGAGGAATCCAGTCAAGAGAAGAACTGTGACACATGAGTTAATGATAGAGAACCAATGGATTTCCAAATGATGCGGCATTGAGGAAGCCAGCGAGTATTTCTCCATCCTCTTCTCAAATGGAATTTCTGTTTCTTTCCATCGAACTGTGTATGTGAAATCCACTTCGACTTCATTGTCCTCAGTCAAGTCCACAAGGTAATTCTGATCTGTTCTCACAATAATTTCAATGACACGGTCCTTATTATAGAAAATCTCAAACTGAAGATGATTGAAGAGATAATATTTGTACTCAGATGGATCAGATTTGCCATCCTTGACAACTTTTCCCAAGAATCCCCAAATAGGCAAGTCATCATAATACATCTGAAAGTAATAGTCTTTCAAAATCACATCTCGAAATTTAGCAACGTCTTCTCTACTCAACCTCTTTCTACATGCAACTTCAGCGTTCTTCTCACCCAAAAACTCTAGCTTGTAAGGTGCACTAACTAACCGATCTCCATTAAGAACTTCCCCAAGAGCTTCCTTTTTTTCCTTAACAGGAGCTGTAAAACAGATATGCCTTGAGCTATATGAATTACAAAAAATCACCTATAAAAACCTAAGCAATTTTGCATTAAGTACATACCTGATGAACAAAATGGGAGATCAAAGTATCGGTATGTTTCACTGCAACGAATAGAAAAAATAATATTTAGCTCAGTGAATCAAAGATGATCTACAAAAGAGGCTTCCATTATCACTAACATCTAACAACATTCACTAATCCAATCGCCTGAACATTAATTACGAAATTTGCCATCTCAATTCAAATTCCATAAATTACGAATCCTACCTCGAGAATGTCATTATTCAGGAAAGTAAAATTCAATTTCAAATCTCTATGCAATTGGAAAACGAAATTAATGAAAATCGAAAAGCTCAGATCTGAAGAATGTGTGAATAGATTTGCGCACAGACCTGGGATTGTGAAACGGTCCGACTTTGTTGGCGTAAAGCGGAACATCATCACCGACTTTGTAACGGTGATCGGAACCGTCAGAGATAACCGGAGAAACGCGGCGGAGGAAGAAGAAGAACACCAGAAGAAGCGATGACATCGAAGACAGTACCATTGATACTGAAATTAGCGATGAGAGAAAGAGAGAGAAGAGGTTTAAGCGGTTGGGTCGATGATGATGATAACATATGAGTGAGAGTGATTTTCTTTCTCCGCGATGCAAGTCATGAAATTACTTTTTAGGAACGTATTAACAATTTTGAAACGAAACCACTTTTTGTCATTTTCAATAAGTTTTTTTATTATATTATTATTTTTATTTGAGTATCAATATGTATCAAACACCATTAAAGGAGATTTAAAAAAAGGAGTTTAGTGGCAAATATATATCTCCTAATATAAGTCCAGCAATTTCATCTGAACTTGGTAAGCGATATTGCCTTCCTCTTCCTCTATGTCCAACTAATCTGATAGTTAAATCCATGCTTTCGCCTTCTTCGTATTTGTCTCTGGCCATTCTAAAAGCATGTGTTAGTTTATTGTTTGCATCTACCATTTGTATGAGACCGTGGATAATGCTTTCATCCAACTTATTTTTTTCCTTTTTGCCTTGTAAGGCTTTCAAACGATTTTAAACTTCATTTTTGTGTCAACTACGGATAATTGTAAAAACTAATTTAATTTGGTGATTCTCCTTCAAAAGGCAATAGAGAACCTATGTTGTGACAATTTTTCCCATGAATTCTGTAGTAATATGGTTCTTTACAAGATTTCAAACATCTGTCGATTTTTGCTCCCATTGATGTCATGGCGAAACGTGAGTTGTATGCTCTTATATATTTTTTGAAAGCTGTTGGTTCACAAATTTTTGATAATATCACAGGTCCTTCCTTGTTGGCAGGAAATAGAAAATAATAGTTTCCCACTCATGTTGTCTTTTCCACTTCTTTAAGACTCTCATACCAAAGGATCACAGAAGGAGCATCGTATGAGTGCATTATCTCTGGGTTTTTTTTCTTCCCTAATATGAAGTTATATATTGTTGGTAAATTTTTTAAGATTTCAGAAATATAGTGCATATGCTTACTAATTGTATTTACGGAAAAATTAAAGAGAAATTCCTAAAAATAGCAAAATAAGTTTTTGTGCCAAATTTAGCACACTTTTTCATTTTAGCCAAAAATAGCATTTTTATAAAAGACAATAATTTAATATTTAGGTTTGGATTAAATATTTTAGAATTTATGGTATAGTTTTTACGGGATAAGAGGTAGGGTTTAAGGCTTAGGATTTATGATTTTCTAAACCCTAAAAATGTGAAGTTAGAGAATTTGTGCTATATAAGAGAATTGCCCTTTAAGACAAATTTTATTTTTGGCCTAAATGAAAAATGTGCTAAATTTGACACACAAACTTTATTTTGTGCTATTTATAAGAATGACCCAAAATTAATTTTTTTTTTGTTGATGTAGGAACTTCCGAAGAGGAGGCAACATCTGATACTTTATATGTTTTTCTCCTTTTTGTTTTCGTTTGATGTTCTGCCGTTTACCTTGACTATCTTTTACGTTTCCCATCGTCTTTCTCGAACTCTTCTACTTTCATCTGTTGATAACAACTGATTTTTTTATTTTTTGGATGAAGTTTATTGTAACTTATTTAAAAAAAAAACGAAAGATGAATTACCTTTTCGTGGAGTAGCCGTATTCTCTTCATACTGTGGACATTGTTCTTCTAGTAATACCAATGGTTTATGTATGAATGTCTTCTGAAAGTATTTTGTTTATCATTTTGGTATCCAGTTAGATTGACGATGAATATATTGACTTTAAATCTTCTATGACTTGGTAGTTTTTTTTATTCGTGGTTATAAATGTGTGAAACAGTGGGAACAAAAGTCATATAAAATTACTGTTTCGATATCAAAAGTCATGTATGTAGCTGTCCCTCTTTTGTCTTTAAAAAAAAAACTAAACGAAGTAACGCAATTGTTTTGAAATAATTTGGATGGATGGATGGATGTAGTCTGTAGACCTTTTTTTTCATGGATACATGTCAGTGTCACTCTAGGAAGAAACAAACCCATTTTTTTATAATATAGTATAATTTATTAGATAAATGAATAACTAGAAGTAAGAGATCAACTGAAAGTGTATCGAAATTTTTATGATTTTCCAAAACTGCAAGTTTATTTATTTTGCTGTTTGGTTTCTTACTAAAATAATAATATGCTAAATATATGTTATATATATAATCTATATTCGACATCATATCCGCTCCGGATTCAAAGTTGGAGTGTGCAGTTATAAGTTTACCTCTGGCCATTAATATACCCTTCCCGCTTAATTAAAATAATATAAAAAATCTAACTTAAAAAAACAATCGGATTTTGGGCCAAGTCACATTAAAATCGGATTTGGATTATAATTTAGACATCAGCCCATTAGTTATCTCAATAAATCCATTTACGAAAACCGTCCATTAACATAATATTGGTGACATAAATTATTTATTAAATACCTAAAATAATCTAAAGCCCAAAAAAAAGCATTTGAAGTTAGAAAAAATAGTATGCCCTTTATATAATGTTAGTCTAAATTTAAAACCCTAAATTGTTATGTATCTCTTATAAATATTAGATTTAATTTTTTAAATACTAAAATAAACCTAGATAGAAAACGGCGACGACAAGGATGATTATTTGAGGATGTGTTTTTCTTCATTCTTTCTAATGAGTTTAGTTAAGAAGCTATGTTCTTCTGTGGTGGGATGATATGGTTTGGTGCGAGATAGTTATATTAAGGGTTTTCTGCAAAAAAACTATCGAGCTTTATTTTTTTTGCAAGATCAACCCTTATCAGAAAAATATGCAGGTTAACTCTATCACCTCTAAAGTCATCCGCTAAATAGCTCTTGTTTATATCGTTAACGTGTCACCGTTTGTTTTAGTTAAATAACTAACAGAAACGTCAAAACGACGTCGTTTTGGAGATAAAGTTCATGATATTTTTTATTAAGAAAAACAACATGATTTTTTTTTATCAAAACAACATGATTTTTCATTAAAAAAAAAATCTTCTTCATCTTCGTTTGTTCTTCTTCTCCCTTCCTCTTCTCGTTAGTCTTCTTCCTTGTTTCTATTCAATAGATTTGAAACCCAGAAAATTAAATTCATAAATTCAACAATAAAGATTACAGATTTATTAATTAAAATCACGATATAAACTATATCATCTATACACATAATATCAAAATTGGATTAAATTCGATTATACAAGAACACATCTCCAAAGGGGTTTCGCTTCAGTTTTTCAGCAATCACAAAATCTCAAGAACACGTATACAAGAACACACAGAATCTCAAGAACACATCAATTATACAAGAATCTTAAGGCTTCGCTTCAGTTTTTCAGCAACAACAATCAACAGCATCACAGATCTGCATCAACAACGCGTATGAATCTATTCACGTCACCTCCATTAACGCAATCATTTCGTTATTCAATCGATATCAGAACTGTCTCGCCGAATCAATCCATCGATGTTTCATCCAAGCCTAGTAGTAGTCATAAGATTCTTGGCATTTAGGGTTCATTAGTCTATGAACATTGCTGTTCAATTTTGGGTTTTTGTTTCCTGAATAAATTTGACATTGTTCCAAAAAATTATGAACCCCTTTAAGTTATTGATGAAGTCGATGAAATTTTTTTTGATGATGTAGATGATGTTTTATTGGAGATCGTTTTCGTGATAATTGATGATTATCAAATTTAAATTCCTCCAAATCTAAACTTAATTTTAGATAAATTAAAAGTCATGTTGTTTTTTCTAATGGAAAACAACAAAACATTGAAGTGTCAACCAAAACATCATGAAGTCTCAACCAAAACATCAGGTGTTTTTAAATCATCAAAACGACGTTATTTTGATGATTCTGTTAGTTTTTTAACAGCAGCAAACATAGACACATCAACGATATAAGGAAAGGCTATTTAGCGGGTGATTTTTGAGGTGGTAAGGTTGACTTGCACGCTTTTCGGATGAGGGTTAATCTTGCAAAATAAAAATAAAGTTCGATAGTTTTTTTTGCAAAAAACCCTTATATTAACAAAGAGATCTGCATTGGATTTCATATTAGGAGTAGAAAGTAGTTTGGCTGGTGGTTTTTTTCTTACATGTTATTTGGAAGATATTGGGTTTTCACTTCGGGAATCTACTTTCGGCTATATTACATAATGAGTTTTGATCCGATTTGATTCTCAAGGATATGAAATCGGATAAAGATAGATTAGGGTTTTTGTTTGCTTACCGAATTGATTTGGGAGGAATAACTTTATTACTATTATTATTACCTAATGTTTCAAGAGAAACAAGTGGATGTTTTGGTTCTTTCATGTTCAGGTTTTAATTTCATATTTTAGCCGACTATTTTCATGTTGTTGAAGGTCCTGGCAATCATGCCATTGTTTATAGTAAGGATAAAGATATATTCATATTGGGTTATAAGGAACAATGTTCACTTGGAGAGGATGCTTCATGGTATTTACGATAAAGAGGTTTTGTGATATTGTTTATGGTGGCGTGATTCCTCCACCGATTCTGATTACTGCGCTTGGCTTGGCTCTGGCATTGAAGGATGGATTATTGCTGATTTAGATCGGAGAGAATCGGCGAGATATTCAGAGAAGTTGAATTTGACTTCGCTCTCAAATCAGTTCTGGGTAAATTCAGATGAAAACATAAGCTTTTTGTGTTCATCACTATGATTCCAAATTCTAACGAAATTCAGTTTTTTTTAAGGGATAAAGAGAATCAAGCAGTTTGTGGAGCAGAAAAATAGTTTGTATTTTCTTCTTAATTTAATTTTGTACACATTAGATCAAACATGTGACATGCAGTGGTTTAAAAGATGTTTGAGATTAGTACAAAGACTCATAAGGTTTTAAGAGCTTAAGTGTAGGGTCTGATTTGTATGCTTCTTCTTTTTCCTCTCCCTGCTCATTGGATAAACTGCTTCTAATGATTGAAGGTTGAACTGACATATATATTCTTGATTATTAATCAGGCACGGTGACGACTTTAACGAATCATAAGAAAACTTTCTGAACAATGGTCCTTCGTCCTAAAGAGTGACGTTAGCAGCAAAAGGTGGAGAAGAGAACAAAAAAATAGCTTACCTGCGATGATCACTTGCTTGGTTTGTGGAAGCATTGTTTCAATCTGATGAGAAGGTATTTTTAATTTTTTTTCTCTATTTATAATATGTTCTTTTTATGAATGTATAGTTTACATTGGGTGACAGTGTTTTCATGACTTCAGTAGCATGTGGCCATGTTCATGTTAGTTGCAGAGGAAATAATTATTTAATTTAGAAGTATTAGGGTTTTTAGTTAAAAAGTGTTTCAATATGTGTGGATATCGGCTGGTTCATCTCAACCACACGACTCATATTTATGGTAGGTACTTATACAGTTCTGGAATCAGAGGGGTAATACCATCATTATTTGGTAATTTTGTGGAGCTGAGAGAACCGTAAGATATATTATTTTCCCATTCGACTGATTTTTTTTTTTTACCTATTTGTGTTGATAAAATGCTGTGATTTTTTATTTTATTTTTTGGCTTAATTTGTATGATCTGAGAAGAATTTTGTTTATAAATAATCAGTTTGATTACTTTTCATACTAAACGTCTTATTTGTGCCGATGATTCTGCTGCGTCAAGGGAGTAACAATTTATTTATCTTTCCTTTCAGTATTTTCTTGGATTCGTCTTCATCCGGTGGTATTTGTGATTCTACGTTTCTCTGGATTGGAGTTTCTTGTATTGATAGGAAAATGTGGAAGATACTAACGGTATGAAAGCGTATTGGCTTCTCTGTTAATAGCGTAAGATGCTTGTTATTTGACAAATGGTTCACTTTTTGTTCACGTAAATATGCGAATCAGCTTGCTTTCTGCATCAGGCTTGCCCCTTAGTAGCTAAACAAATGAGCTTAGATACTAAAACTATGCTAACGCAACATTTAGATCAACATATCTTTCTGTCCTGAAACAATTATCTGTTTTGATCTATTAGCAACCTATCTGAGTTCCAGAAGGGGCTCTATTAGCAGCTTTTGTTATCCTCTTTCCACTGTGAACTTTGAGGGAGCGTTTGTGAACGGAGTCGAATCATTTTCTTGGATGGAAAATAACTCTGCAAAGCTTATGAAATCTGGAAATGGCGGATTTCCTCACAGCTGGACTTTCTTCAGTACTGCAGCATACGGAAAACACAACCACCTTCCTAAAGTTAGTTTTTCTCTCTCTCTCTCTCTCTCTTCAAAGCTTACAACATGAATTTCAAAAATGAAGAAATCAAATGGTTTCCTAATTCCTCTTAGGAAAATATCCCAACGGTCACAGCAAATAAAGTTAGAGACGGTATGCTTCAAGGTGTGGAAATCGCATTGTACGTGCCTCAAGGCTCTCTTCCTAAACCAGTTTATACGAGGCTGCAGCTATGGTAAGTAAAATATGTATTAACAGTGCTAAAACGTATGAAGATTTTTAGAGTCATTTTTAATCTTATAATGGGAACAGCTCTTCCGAAGAACACTTCGTCAGTTCCATGTATATTTGATCAACAAGGCC
The DNA here is from genome assembly GCA_028015245.1 of Cardamine occulta. NCBI lineage: Eukaryota > Viridiplantae > Streptophyta > Magnoliopsida > Brassicales > Brassicaceae > Cardamine > Cardamine occulta. Next base: position 20,990,867 of record CM051386.1, read on the forward strand.
ATGCCCGTATATGCAGTGATAGGCTTCTTGGTTCTAACTTAGAATCTGTAGCTTTAAGCGGTGAAGCCCTATGAAACCACAAAAGAAGTTTTCTATGACTCCTCTTAACAAGTTTGTGTTCTTATCTTAATTTTCGGATTGCAGAAGAAAAGATAGCAAAGCCTTTTGTTGTTTTGCTCTGTTTTCCCCTGTAGATTGCATTTTTTCTGCAGAACTGTGATGTTAATGCTGAAGAGTTTGCAATTGGTTTACATGATTGGCTTAGTCCTCTTGCTGGCCATGATATTGGGCCAGTTTCCTGGTTTAGCATTGGTGGGAGAAAGGAACAAACTAAAGCATATCAATTTCTGTGAATAAATCAATCATTCTACTGTTACTTTATGAAGAAGCAAAATACATTGCAGAGTAGTTTTGAGTAGGTCCATTTTTATACTATGAGCTGGAAGTGAGAATGTGATTTAAATATGGTGTTTATGTAAGAATCCACGTTTATTCAATGCTTATATCTACCTTAATCTATTTAGAGGATGTTCTTGAATAGCTTAAGGATTTAATATATTGAATTGTTATCTGACGTTTGTGTTTATGATTATTTATACTTTTTCTATCATGTTACTATTTAGATTGCTGAAAAGAGGATAATCTATAGAAGAGAGCACACCAAACTTAGATGATGGAAAACTTTTATGTGTGTGTAAATAATGATGCAACTAAGAAAGAGAAGGTGGTTGGAAATTGAAACCCATGAAGAAAATAAAACAAAGCTTATGGTCTTTGAAATCTTCTCCCCTGAGAAACTAAAATGCTCAAATATACCCTTAGAGTTACTCTCTCAAATTAAGAGATCACGGTACAACATAGGGATCAAATCCACAAAGACTCAAAGGCTTCACGATAGATCTTTTCGTTTTGAATTCAGCTAAGCAAGTATGAATTAAATTAAAAGACAATGCAAAAGTATTTAAAATCGGTTTTAAATTCAGATGGGGAAAGTGTCAGGTCCAGGGAATTTCTCATGAAATCAAGTAATGAATATCAATTTAATTGGTAGAATCGAATGATGAACAGGTTCTAGAACTCAAATCACTAAGGTAAAATTAACCAACTTTCGTTGCGAGAATTAACTATGTTTAAAACCTAAGAAAACAAATCTATTTGCGAATCCTAAAGTCTAAATAAGCATTAAACGCAAATTTGATATGTTCACAAATTATCTAATCCAAATCTCTTTGCAATTATCTAATTTGCTCACTCTATGTTTAATCAGATTATAAATCACGCTGTCGCGCCAATTTAACAACCTATGATCTAGATTTTAGGTGATCAATTCAGAACTAGCTTTAAGAACAACTTAGGTGAAGAACTAACAAGTTTGAATCCTAACCAATCAATCAATATATGATTCCATGAAATCCCTAATGAGAATCCCTAAACCTAACAATGAATC
>CM051386.1:20992413-21017413 GCA_028015245.1 Cardamine occulta
TACTCACACATGACAATTAAAATCAAAAACATGATTGAAATAGATATCATAGAATAAATAAAATAGATATAGAAACAGGGGTTCAAAATCTTTTCTCAAAGTAGAACAAAGTAGCAAGATCAGCCCCAAGCTCTCCAAATCTCCAAGGTCTTTGTCGAAAGTAAAGATGATCGATAACAAAGTCTATAAACTCTAATTCTATGGCTAAAATACGAGATGGGGTTGTTTTGTAAATATATGAAAGTTTTGGGCAAATTTGTAAATATCCTTAAGTTGTTGTCACCACGTGGGGAAATAAAATCGAATTGTGTGTTGATCAACACAGAAATCGTGTTGCTCGACACAGTTGAACTTCAAAGACACCAATTTCGATTCATCAGCTACAATGCTCCATAATTGCTCCATAATGTCCAAATGATCCCCAACATGTGTAAACCTGTAAAAGGCTCGATAGAGACTCGAAAGATACATAAAAGACTCGATTATATACATATATCATGGCTTAAAAACCGGTAAAAACCATGATATATCAGAAACCATATAAAAGTAAGTTTCATTAGATTAGTTTCGCTGCTTCAACTTATTTTATGTTGAAAACATGGTTTGGTAATTTTTATGTTGGCAATTTAATAGTTACATTTAACAAATCTATTTAAGAATTATTTTGTATGATGAGTGTAAATTATTAGTTTATTCGATAGACTTTTCAGGTTAATTGTTTTGATTTAGAACTGTAAATATATTCATATATATGGTTATTGACTAGCTGGTGTAACATATTATTTTTTGACTTTTTATTCTTTCATCGTTAGATAAGAGAAGCTAAATTTGACAACAACAGAACAATTACTTTTCAAATATGCAGAGAAATAAAGAAAAAAACATAAGACTAAATGAGTGAGTTTACCCTCACAGCATGAAAACCCTCAGCATCATCATTTATTTTGACTTTTTTCTTTTAAATTTATTTGTTGTTGTACGAAGATTTAGATATTGTACATATTAGTAAGGAAGATCAAGAAACTTTATTTGCAAAGCTTGCTGAAGTACTATGGCTGGGGAATGTTTCTTTCACCATTGTTGACAACAAAAATGAACCTTAACCAGATTAAAGTATGTATGTTCAGTCCCTAAATAGTGATGCCTACTCTTTTCATCATAATTTGGCAGGGTGCACAATTATAAAAGCAACATCGGTGAGCTTAAGATAGCTCGATCAAAGCATAATATGAGAGTTAATAATGATATTAATGTACATAAGCAACAATATCACTTGATTCTTTGTTCGTAATTGTATTCCGAGGAGGGTTGGTTTTCCACTATGTAATCATGATCTATGCCGCTTATTAATTTGGCATCAAGCCTTGTGGTACTCAAAGATTCCTTATGACGATAATGATTATTTTGTATCCTTTTTGTGCTGAAATGATTTTTAATTTGCTTTCAAGCCATCGACGCAAGATATGTTTTAGCAAAATAAATCTATGCCTTCCTATTTGACTGGTAGATTTATCAGCATTCTTGATATTTATGGTTTTGAATAATTCAATGTATGCTTCTTTTAACCTCTCTTTGCTTTTTCCTGCATGAACTTATATAAGTTATGTGCACATTAGATATCCCGATCAAAATTACTTTAAATGTTTCCCCCGCGCAAGGCGCGGGTGCTTCCCCTAGTTGAAGTTGATAAGAGTTTGTGATTGGAAGAAGTATTTACTCTTATATAATTATAAAGGTTAGATACACAAATTTATATAGAGAAGAGATTGTTAAACCTAATTAACATACTTTCCTAATATACAAATACTAGATTCAAACACGCGTTACACCGCGGGTCAATTGTTTTCATATAAAATTGTAGTATTTATTATTATTATTTTTACTGTTTATAAATATTTATATTTTAAACTTATTATTTTATCTTTCTATGTGTAATTTTAACTTATTAATTTTTTTCTTTATTGTTTATGAATACTTTTATTTTGTTCGTTTAACGTGAGTTCATCATCGAATTGTAGTGTTTTCAAGTAGTAATAGAAATTTTATGTTGTTTGATTAAAATATACGCCAAAATAATCATGTTCTTTATTATCATTGAAACCATTTAGAGCAAATTCTTGAAAACATACATGAAAATATTTGCATAATTTTGGTTCGTTAGTTTAAAAAATAATAGAATAATAAATTTTTAATATAATTTATTTTATATATTTATTTTGCTTTGTGTCATACTTCGATCTAAACCCACAGCTGGTATAGTAAATCCGACGACATTACACTAATATGTATGAGGTTCAATGTTAAAATCCGTTATTTATAAATTCTCTATAATCCAGGAAAACAAACGAACAAAATTCACACTGACTTGTGATCAAATATTACTTGCTAAACTAAACGAATTATAAAAAAAACGTTTAGTGGGTGGGCAACCCCCTGAATGTGCTATCGACCAGAACTTGTCGGTTAGACATATCGTTTCAAATACCAAACGATTGGACCTCTAATTTTGATCCACAAATTTTAAATTAATGTATTTTACTTTAATTTAAAATAATTTAATTTAATTTATGATTTTAAAGGATAATAGAGAGTGTATAACCGTTTTTAAACAAACGTATTAATATATGTTTAACATATTAGTTATTTAAATAAAATATTATGGTGACTTAATATTTTTTTAATATGTCTATGTAAATTAATAAGAAAGTTTAAATATTTATAATATTTGAGACATTTTTAAGTTTAAATATTTATATTATTTAGAAATTTTCTAAAAGTTTAAATATTTATAATATTTAAAAACTTTTAAAAGTTTAAATTTGTTCAAGAATTAAACCGAATAAAATATTTAAAATTAGATGTTTGATAAGTCAAGCTTCATGCTCATTTATATTTGGAACCATTTTGGTCATTTTTATAGTATGACTCTAAACCATTGTCTAATTTTTTTAGCTGATATGACACATTAAACACACAATTTTTTAGCTGATTGAGTAATATATGTTCATTTTAAAAAAATTTAAATCACGATATATGCAGAAAAATATCAAAATTTTTAATAATTATATGTGTTATATAATCATTCAAAATTATTTATAAATAAGATGAAACAAAGCTGATATGAGAATCATAATTCATACTATTAAATCCCAATATTAGATAAAGAAATAATTGTGTTTTGTTGTAAGAATTATAGAGAATTAATTAGAGGTTGTTTGGATACATATTAGCTTATGACATTGAACAAACACACTTTTTCATGATTCGAGTAATATATGTCTGTTTTAAAAATTTTGAATCACAATATATAGAGAAAAAAATCTAAAATTTTATTAACTGTATATATTATATAATAATTTAAAATAATTTAGAAATAAAATCAAATAAAAGTGAAAGATGAATCATATTTTTCCAATATATAGGTTTAAATTAGGTAGAGATATTTTAGAAAATTTAAAATTAGAGTTAGTTTCCATTATATTTATATATAGGTGACCGTTTGGATGTAAGAATAATTATAGAGGTGTTTAGAGCTCCACTATACTATATTATATAAGATTTAGTAGAGATTATGTAGAATCATATTTAATTAAATTTTTTTTTTGCGTGAAGTATTTAGAGGAGATTGAGAGCTTGAGATTTTCTGGTTTGATTTTTATAGCAATCAGTTTATTGTGTTAATATGTTAGTTTGGTTTATGACACAGTTTTTCTGTTCTTAAAATTTGTAATCTCATTAAATTGGTAGCATTTTTAATGCAATATTTAGTATTGTTTTAGATAAGATTTTTTGGTTAGAAAAAAAATCTAAAATAAATAAATTGGAAAAAATAAAATGCATTATTTATGAGAGACACGTGGCAGCATTTCAGAACTCCTTAGAAAGGCAACCCTACTATATTATTTTTTAATCTCATTAAATTGGTAGCATTTTTAATGCAATGTTTAGTATTGTCTTAGATAAGATTTTTTGGTTAGAAAAAAATAATCTAAAATAAAGAAATTGGAGAAAATAAAATGTGTTATTTATGAGAGACACGTGGTAATATTTTAGAGCTCCACATAAAGATAACCATACTATATTATATAAGATTTAGTAGAGATTATGTAGAAACATTTTTAATTAATTTTTTTTTTGCGTGAAGTATTTAGAGGAGATTGAGAGCTTGAGATTTTGTGGTTTAGTTTTTATAGCAATCAGTTTATTGTGTTAATATGTTAGTTTGGTTTATGACACAGTTTTTCTATTCTTAAAATTTGTAATCTCATTAAATTGGTAGCATTTTTAATGCAATATTTAGTATTATCTTAGATAAGATTTTTTGTTTAGAAAAATATAATTTAAAATAAATAAATTGGAAAAAATAAAATGCATTATTTATGAGAGACATGTGGCAGCATTTTAGAGCTCCTCAGAAAGGTAAAGCTACTCTATTATATAAGATACTAATTATTGACAAATATATTGAACTATCTTCGACATATTCTGTATCCTTCTATATATGTAACTTGGGTACCGTTTCGAGATGTTCAAGACTCACGTTCTAAGATCTGAAGAATTTGATCGAGTAACCATGGCAACCTCATTTCGGTAAAGCTTTGCTGATTCTAAACTTGTAAAATTCGTCAACTTTGTTCAGATAGATGTGATTGAAGATTGGCTGACTAACTTGTGTGATTTGGTTTGTCTGGTTTGGTGTTTAAGAGTACCATTTTAAAATATGAGAAAATGTAGAATGAATTGTGTTCTGATCTGAAGAGCCTCAATCACAGAGTCACCACTTTTAATTTATAAAATCCACCAAATTTTATCAAATATATAAAAATATATGTATATATATATATTTGCCAACGAATAAATTTTCATGACAAATCAATGCAGAAATTACTTTATTTCTGCATATAATTATGAACAAAACAATTTTGAAAGGCATGAAAAAAACTAATAACTAAAAGAAAAATATGAACATTATAAACGAACCTCATAGTTATTCATAGATGTCAAAATGTTATGCAAAGCAAGATTTTTCATTTTTCATTTTTCATTTGAATATTACTCAAAATGTACAAAAATTCCACGTGAGGCATCCGCTTTAAATATTTTTACAACATTTTTTTTTTCATTGTTTTTCGTTTCGTTTTCTTCCTTTCTTTTTCTTTACAGAATAAAATAAAATTAACTTATGGTGTTCCATGGAAATTTCTAAAACACTGAGCAAACAAGTCAGTTTTTTTCCCTCTTAATTCAGTTAAAACGGAATGAAAACCAAAGTTCAAAACAACTATGGTATTAACATACATGTAAGAAAAATAAAATTGTTTGTTTGTTGTTTCATTGAGGTGGTCTAAACTGTTATTCATACAACATAAACATGATAATATGTGGAATGATAATATGTGGAATCATAACTCTCCGATTATAGAGATAACTTTTCAGGTTTAAGGTAATTTAGTAGCCTCTGTGGATTCATAAGCAGCATCAGCTGAAGAAGTATCTATGTCATTGAGACCCAACTCTTCGTTTTGCTCCCATGATCTCTCGTAATCTTCATCTGTAGTTCAAACACAACAACATTTGTTATTTAAACTCATGTCCTAATTGATCTTAACTCCTAGGTTAAGTTAATCTCATAATGTAGTTTACAAAATGTGCTAGTCAAAGAACACAGAGGAACTTACATGTGAGCTGATGATCATCTTTGATATTATCTGTTACTGGTGAAATAAACGAGTTTGCTAATTCATCATCAAGAATCAAAGTCCATGGCTCTTCTAAGCTTAGTAGCTGCAAGAAGAAAAATAAAAATATCTTCATAATAGAAAACAGATCCTATTGCTTTCCTTCATCTTGCACATCAAGACCAACAGGAGAAAGCTAATACTTATACTTGAGAAAAATTTAATATTAGTTGCTACCTTTGTTAGCCTGGATCCAAATTCTCTCCACTTGTTCTTCTTATCCTCCTCCATACTGTCACCAAAAGTGAATCCGTGGACTCTAGCTAGGCCTGTCAAAAAACCATACCACACTTGGATCAGTAGATCAGAGCGACAAATCCATCATTCGCAAATCTCGAAAGAACAAAAAACTTGGTAAGGAAGAATATAATAGGATACTGAGTTATGCCATGGTTCACAATATCTCTTCTACAGTAAGGTGCATGATTCAGACTAGACAAGAATAATGTACATAAAGTTTTATACTCACTTTCTCTGATCTGTGTGACCAACCCTTCCACTGTTGTTACCATTCCACCAAGTGTACCACCAGCTAGCTCCAGATCAAGTTCTGGGATTTTCACTCCTGCAGTGTCTGACTAATACACACAATAAACAAAATTAACCATTAAATGACATATGAAAACAAGCTTGTTTCTCCAAAAGAAAACAAACAAATTTAAGCGAAAAACTAACCTTGATAACATCTCGGCTAAGGTCAGCCATGTTCCTCACAGAGAGAGTAATTTTTTTTCCCTTTTTAGGAATTGCACCACCAGGCTTCAACTGTACACAATTACCCAAAAAAAAGTTAATAACCTAAAGACCAGGCCCGTGTAAGCAAAACCTCCAAAACCAACATAACCAAACCTCAGAATTGCGATAGCCACAATCTTCACATGTAGATGCCATGACAATAACCTCCTGAAAGTAGGGGATTTCTATTTTATGTTAAGGGGTAAAACAGTATCGAGGAGGTCACCAAGAAACAAAAATACATAAAACTTGTTTCAGTACAGAAATGAACGGGCAAAGAATTTGAAAAGGATACTAGTCACGAACATCCGTGTCTCGCACTGCTTCGTACATGCTCCGCAAGTTGAAGGGAAAACCATCACCTGTTAGAAATGAGAAATAGTAACGTTATATGAAATATTTTATCCAATTTAAGTTTTATCACTCTCACAAAACAACTTTGACACTGATTTCTTATCTCAAGTGATCATAACCTTTGAACATTCAACAAAACCATTCCCAAAGTTTCAGGGTGAGAAGTTACCTCTTCAGGCGCAGAGTATCTAAACAAGTTATCAGAAATATCAGTGCTATTACTTTGAGCAATCGCCCGATGACCAGCTGCTGCTCCAATTGTTCCATGAGGTAGAGCAGTTGAAGGTGTACCAAGGCTTCTCTCTGACTGTCCAGTCTGAGATGGGTTAGCAAGATATCCTAGTGTTGCTTGTTGCTCGGGTGTTCGCTCATAGAACTTGATTGTTAAAGAGGGATCTGGTGATGGAGCATGTCTGTCATATGTTGTAAACTTGTCATAACTCATAAACAGATAAAAGAAATATAACTTCACTTTATTATGGTGTTTCCAAGTTGAATATCCTTACGGATTCTCAATGAAACTATTTCCAGCAGGATCATCCAAAATGAAAGTGAAGGATGTCTCTGCTTTAGCACAAGCTCTCAGTTTAGACAAGAACTGGTCTATTGCTTCAGCAGTTTTAGGATCCACCTTCTGTATCAAGCAAAATATAAAGTTTAAGATTCCTGACTGTAAAACAATAAAACTGGACGTATAGAAAAATAATTGTTGAGCTTCAAGTCAGAATTTACCCTGCGTTCTTCTTGAAGGGCACTCAGTTCATCAGCAGCTCGGGCTAATATCCCTTCCACCTTGAAATTTAACAAAAGGGGGAGTTATTGACAAGGAACTAGGAAAAACAAAAATCTTAAACCAAATATGGACTGTTCAAATCGACATGGTGAAGAAATTGAGGACATACCGTAGACAAACTTCCACGTTGGGCCTCTGGAGGAATCTCAAAATCCAGTTTAGGAATCTGAATACATATATTCATGTGAACTACTATCAGTTTCCAGTCTCAAATTAGTATGGTTTTCATAAAACAAGAAGCAAACTAATTCACAGTTTCAGAAGGAGAAGCAGTGTCTTATAAATATGCAGGAAGCTTCCAGGGTTAAAAAAATCAAGAGTATTTTAATTCCAAAAGGAGCAATGACACTCCCAGAATTAGCAAGACTACTCACCTTAATAGTGGCTGATTCAGATTTTACAACTTGCCTGTCAAATATCTGCATTCAGACAGACACAAGAAGGTAAAATCAGCTTAGGGAAAGAGAGACAACTAAAAACAGATATTTTGAGTTCCTTCTAATAAGAATCAACGACTTAACTCATTGTAAGTGCAATCTACAAATGAGAAAAAAAAAACAGAAAATGTATTGAAAAGAACATAAACTTAGATTTGAATCAATGCATCAACCTTCTCATCGCCAGCTGAAACCTCTAGATGGTAAGAGCATCCTCGGGGTTGAATCTCGCCAGCAAACTGAACTTCATTATTCCTATAAAGTATATCAGAGATAAACTGAAAGTCTTTATCTTTTCAATTGAGAAGCACAGACTATATGTAGTGTGTCTGTTTTTAAAACCATTCACGCTGCTCAAATCAAACACTTAAAAGCATCTCAAATTCACAAAAAGTTGTACCTTTCTCCACAATGCGGACACTCAAATGCAGATAATAAGACCTGTAGCCAGAAGTAGGTTAGCAGGAAGCTTGTAAACTAACACAATGTAGAGAAAAATCTAAATAAAACGTAGAACCAAGAAAACACGTTTCTTTAAATCAAATAGAAAAACTTTGTGGATTTTTAGTGCTCTAGAATGTGGTCAATTCATCGTGAGTAAGTACGAAAAATCTGAATTCAGAAAATAAACAAAAAATGGTACTGTTTTAAACAGAGTACAGACATACCTTTCTGAAGTGAGGAATTAAGGTCAATAGAAATCTACTTGTTCCCTGAAAAGAAGCAAGAAGATATTTTATATACTGAAGAAGGATCAGAAGAAAGACCAAGAAAATCTCATACAATGGACTCTTTACAATTGAAATAAAGAATTCGGAAAAATTACACTAGTAGCTGAAAGATAACCATATAAAGTTTCTCCAATTAATTGCCACAGAAACACAAATATCAATACATTTCACCTCAAACTTCTCAGTCCATTACAAAGACGTAACCAACAAACTGCGTTTCATCACTGCTATAGTTCATAACAATCTCAAGAACCATTGGATTCCAGAAAGAACTAATGTTATTACAACTATGTGCATGTACAGTACTGGAAACAAGGTGAAACTAAAAAGCAAAGACTAAAGAGAAACTAGCTTGTTTATTACTTAACACAGGTTGCAACCCATATAACTTATCACTCCTGTGACAAAGGAATACATAATACATAACCAAAATCAAGAAACTTAAAGAAACTACGTAAAGCTCATCTCCATCTGAGAAATATTTAAGTTTTTCTCTTTTCAACCTTCTCCCATCTTAAAATTTAATTAACAGGCTCTAAGAACTGCAGAATTTGAAACCTATAAACTAGCAAGATTTTCAAACGTTGATAAGTTTTTCATCTACTTTTCACTAGTGGCAAAATTTACAAAGTAATAAGAAAGCAAATCCAGTCATTGCAACCTACCGCATTCTACTAATTTCTCCATCTACAAAAAGTTAATCTTATATAGAGAAGATTTCCAATTGTGAAACCAATACATTCGTCTCTTATATTGGAATATGCATACACACAAACCTCAGCTACAAGCAGAGACACTAACTAAATTTTATGTGCGTGTGAGAAAGAGAGAGACATACATTTTCACCACAGCGCATACACATGCTCTCAACTACGTAGAGAGGAGCACCAAAAGAATGATCTGCTGATACAGCTTCAACCACCGATCCAACATCGATTTGTTGATCATCTCCGTTGTCCATTATCTCCAAATTTTCTCCAAACAATCCAAAGAAGTTCAAAAAGCCTAATATTAAGAAAAATAAGCTTAAAAGTATGAAACTTTGTGCCCATCAACAGCTATTTTTTTTTTGTTAAAAGAATATGAAAAATGTAACTTATCGAGTTTCTGTAAACAATCCCAAAACTAAGAATCTATTAGAGCTCTTTCAAAGCTCAGAGCAGAGTACATTTAATCCAAATACGAGAAACCCAACAAAACCAAGAGCGTTAATTAAAAAAAAAATCCTAAATTCATCTTAACTACTAGAAATCGAGAAACAGAGTTAAATTTCGTCAATTCCAAAAGAATAATTTTTTAAAAGAGTGGAATTTGATATCAGTTTCCGACGGGACTAGCGTAGCCAATCAGCATAGAAACAATTCGAATATGTGTATCAAACAAAAAAAAAACGTACCGATTAAACGAGACAATGCTTGAAATTTTACAGAACTGTGTTGTGAAATAGATTACAGAGGTCTGATGAAACTCAATAAGAAGCAGAGAAGATACCAAACAGCTTTAGAAACGGCGAGAGAGTTGAAGAAGAACCCACGTGAGGAGCACGTGTTTGTGTTTTGTTTATGTGGTGGGCTTGAGCTTTTTGGGCTAGGTCAAAAATTAAATTTTAAATTATATAGTAAAACCATTATAAATTAATAATATTATAACTTTGATATTTTATTAATGTATCGTGCTACTAATAATTAATATTAAAGAATTAAAAAAAAAACTATTTATGATAATATATTTTTTTTAACAAGTTTGAAAGATCTAAATTACATTATAGTAATATTTTGTGAACCATCAATCTTGAAGTCTCATTTTGGACAAATAATATTTAGAAAGAAATAGTAAAATTAAATTTGACATAAAAAAATTTTTGATGATATAATGCTAAAGAATTTAGATGAATTCATTTTTGAAAATAACATTCATCACTAATAATATATATCAAGAGATCAAAATAAATTATGGTTAGTATCTATAAAGTTAGATTATAAAGTTAAAGATGATGGTATATTTTACTTACAATCGATAATGCTTGTAAAACTATTTATAGCATTTGAAACTATATTTTTTTTTACTTTTTGAAAACATAACACCACTAAATATGTAATTTAACAAAAACAAATTTAAATGTAAGAAAACTATAAAAATATAAGAAAATTCAAATATGATAAAACAACATATAATAATCTTAGCTATATTTGTTTATATTCATAGAATTATTAATTTATGATATTATTGAGACCATATATTTATATAGAGATTTCTAAAAATATTATTATCTTATTATCTTATCAAATTTTATTGATTTCTATACTCGCTCGACATGAAACTGGATTTTTTAAAAATATTTTATAGTATTTATTAATTTATTGACTATTAGTTTATAGATTTTTAACTGTATATGTAATGTACATGGAACATTTAATTTATAGTTAGAAAAAAAAACCCGCAACTTACCACACCAAACCAAATAAAAATAGTTAAAAATAAACAAACAATTTCTTATCAATTTTTATGTTTATTATACTAAAACTAATTTTAAAAAAAATGAAATTGAACCGAAATTTATATTTTGTGTAATCAAACCCAATACACCAAAATTTAGTAAAATTTGTATTTTAATTATATTATATACATGTATCAGCAAATGTATATATAATTAGATAAACATAATTAATATATTAAATAAATAGTATTTGTTTATAATAAAAGATTGTTTCACAAAGATGAATGTTTTGTATTTTCAATGCAAAAGTTGTCTAATAGTATTTTTTAGTTTGCCCGTATTAATTAAGTTAAAATAAATAAAATAATAAATATTTAGTTAAGAAGTAAGGGTATTTTAGGTTATACAAAAATATTTTTAATACGTATGCATAACCTTTGGTCTGATGTTTTGATGTTTTGAAAATTGAATCCTCACGTTATAGACGAAACCTCTTCCTATTCCCAACCATAGTAACTATTGGCTTTAGACTCCTAACTTTAATTATCTCCACAGGGAAGCTCAAAAGATTAAGTTTTTTTTTTAAGCTTTACTAGGCTAGCACTGTAACCCTGAAACCAATTTGTAATATTCACAGCGAAGTTTAGTTATTTGACTTCTCAATAAATATTAAACAAAATTTAATTAGTTATCACCAACGCTTAAAAACTCAATCTCTCGAGGGGTTTTAGAAAATTCCATGGAAATTTTCCAGAGATTCTAGATGACAAAGACTTCGTTGAATTATGTTTTTCCAAATGCGGATTTTAATTTGAGAAGATTTTTTACTCCTTGATTATGGTTGGATCTCGATGAAGCCACTAGAAGTAGAAAAAAAGACGAATAATAAATAGGTATCAGAACATTGGTCTTTTTTATTAAACGAAAACTGCTAACAGACAATTGTACTCTGTAAACGTGCTCCGCCACTTGATTTAAAGGCATGCCTCAAATAGCATAGTCAACATAAGTTCGGCATTTAAACGATATTTTTAAAAAAGTTAAAGATTTAAACGTCCACAATTTGAAAATTGGTGATTTTTAATATAGCTTGAAACGACGCCGTTTTGATTAAACAGAAGTTGCTAACAGAAGCTTTAACGCCGTAAATGTCAAATTAACCATGTGCCTCAAATGGCTCAGTCAATGAAAGTTTGCTATTTAATTACGAGTCAATAAAAAACTTGAGCATTTAAATGGCATTTTGAAAGTTCAGACTTTAAACGTCCTCAACTTGAAAGTTCATGCTTTTTTTGACATTTTTCCCATGGAAATTTGGCATTTATGTTGAGTAATGATTTGAAAATAGAGATTTTTTCTAGGGATCTTTTCAAGAAACGTCTCAAGGATTTAGATGAGTTGGGGCAAGGTGAAGCAGAAATTGGCTGCCGAGAGGTACTTTAATTTTGTTTATTGTTTCTTGAAACCCTTTTATTGCTTTCTTGGTTTAGTAGAATGAACCTTTTTGACTTACATATTCTGATTGGAACAGGCATGACTTTGCTTCGATCTTTTTCACGTCAGAAACTCCATTGACAACCACATTCTACCCATTTCACAGTTTATCAAATCCTTCTATGAGAGCTTATAAGCCATCAAGTTCATGTGATTCGGTTTTAGCCTTTTAGGTCAAGTATTATCTTTAAAAGTGTATTTGAGTAAGCAAGACAAAAAGAAGGTTATTTTTGTTGAATGTGGTGCAGGCTTTATTGATCTTCTTTGCATCTTTCTTGTTCTTCCTCTTGAGTATATATGTGAGATCTCTTGATCAGAAGCTTTAAAGGCTTAAGTTGTGGTGAAATAAGTATACCTTGGTACTACAGTTGTAGAAAGAATCTTCTTGGCATCACGGTCCAAAATCCGCCTAGTTTCTACAGTTGCTTGGGAGATCATGGTTTGGATGAAAAACACGAGGAGATGCTCAAGAAAGTAATAGCAATGGATCCAAAAACTGAGATAATTGGCCAGCCAAGAAGTAGTGGTGGGTTTATGAAGAGTAACAAGAAGTTTCTTGTGTCAGATGATCTGAGAATCACTCCATTGAAATCAGATCTTACTATGTGGGAGCTAAAAGATCTAATAAGTTTCAATGAAGCCAAGATTGAACAGATAACTATTGGTAAAAGAGAGGTATGCATATAAGGATTAAGTTCTTGTTTATTGTTTTGTTAGTTACTACTGAAGGAGATTCGAAAATATTAAAGATTGGAGATTCGATTATTCACCGTATATTCTGCAGTTGTGAAGTCAAATACGATCTCCACAAGATACAGAACTTCCCAAAGATATCTCGTATATTAAAACTGTTGTATCTAGGTTACGATACTAGGCGAACTCAGTATATATATCGGTAAATAAGCGATTAATAAAAGACACCCAAATTCTCAAGTCTCGATTCATTTCAT
This sequence comes from Cardamine occulta, assembly GCA_028015245.1. Lineage (NCBI taxonomy): Eukaryota > Viridiplantae > Streptophyta > Magnoliopsida > Brassicales > Brassicaceae > Cardamine > Cardamine occulta. The sequence goes on from CM051386.1 coordinate 21,006,083, forward strand.
GGTATCAGAGCTTGAACTTTGACATTCAAAAACAAAATTCTTTGTGATTACTCAATTGATTGAAAATGGCCAACGATGATCTCCCGACGGCAGCGGCGACCACGAACCCGACGGCAGCGGCGGCGACGACCACGAACCCGACAACTGAACTGAGGAGAACAATATCTCCTTACGACCTGACATCTGCAGACAACCCAGGAGCTGTTATATCACATCCACTTCTGAAAGGATCAAATTATGAGGAGTGGGCATGTGGGATGAAGACAGCACTGTGCTCTCGAAAGAAATTTGGATTTTTGGACGGGTCAATCTCACGACCTGGTGAAGGCTCTTCAGATCTTAAAGATTGGTGGACTATTCAAGCACTACTAGTGTCTTGGATAAAAATGACGATCGATCCGGTGCTTCGTTCAAACATCTCACATCGAGATGTTGCAAAGGATCTTTGGGATCATTTGAAGAAGAGATTCTCTGTGATCAATGGGCCTAAAATTTAACAGATTAAGGCTGAGTTGGCTTGTTGCAAGCAGAGAGGTTTAGCCATAGAAGCCTACTATGGAAAACTCACGAAGATTTGGGACAGTGTTGCAAATCATCGACCATTGCGTGTATGTAAGTGTGGCAAGTGTGAGTGTAATCTTCAGACGATTCAAGAGCAGGATCGTGAAGAAGATAAGGTGCATCAGTTCTTGTTCGGACTTGATGATAATTTGTTTCGAACGGTGAGATCAAGTCTGATTTCAAGGGTTCCGGTGCAATCTTTGGAGGAGGTGTATAACATTGTGAGACAAGAAGAGGACTTGATTCGCAATGGAGTGAAAAATCAAGAAGAAAGCACTGAGGTTAGTGCTTTTGCAGTGAACACGAAGGCTTTATCCAATCAAGGTTACAATAGAAGTGAAGACAAAAACAAAGGTTTATTGTGCAAGTACTGTAACAGAGGCGGACACGTTTCTGAAAGTTGCTATGCCTTGATCGGGTATCCCGAATGGTGGGGTGAAAGACCTCGAAGACAAACATTGCAAGGAAGAGGTCGTGGTGGTGCGAGCTCAAGTGGGGGACGAGGACGCGGAAATACTTTTGAAAATCGAGTGTATGTCCCAAACATTGAAAACATGGAATATGCCAATTACGTCATAACGGACAGAGATCGGGATGGAGTTAATGGACTAACAGAAAATCAATGGAAGACTATCAAGAACATTCTCAACGGAAAGAACGTCGAGACTGAAAAGTTAACGGGTATGTCTTCTTTTCTCACTTGGATAATGGATACAGGGGCGTCTCATCATCTTACGGGAAAATTTGAAATATTGACAAATGTAAGAGACATGGCTCCGGTGTTGATTATTCTGGCAGACGGTAGACAAAAAGTGTCTACTAAAGAGGGAACAATTCATCTTGGTTCTGGTTTAGTGATGAAATCTGTGTTTTATGTTGAAGATTTTCAATCCGATTTGATTTCAATGGGACAATTGATGGATGAAAATAAATGTGTAGTGCAGTTAGCTGATCACTTTCTTGTGGTTCAGGACCGCATTACGAGGACGGTGATTGGAGCGGGTAAAAGGGTTGGAGGAACCTTCCATTTTTGTGGTTTGGAAGTCGCAGCTGCTGTTGCTACAAAGGAGGATAATTACGATTTATGGCATAAGAGAATGGGACATCCAGCTTCGAGAATAGTTGGTTTACTTCCCGATGAGATTTCTGTTTCTGTTTCTTCTGATTTTAATAAGGCGTGTGATATTTGTCTACGCGCTAAGCAAACAAGAACTTCATTTCCGTTGAGTATGAATAAAACTTTGAAAGCTTTTGAGTTATTTCACTGTGATCTCTGGGGTCCGTATAGGACACCTTCGCACTCAGGAGCGAGATATTTCTTGACCGTTGTTGACGATTATTCTAGAGCCGTTTGGTTATATTTACTGAAAGATAAGATGAAAGCTCAAATACAGTTGCGGAATTTCTTTGCTTTAACCGAACGTCAATTTGGAACCAAAGTACAGACAATTAGAAGTGACAACGGATCAGAATTCTTGAGTTTAACAAAGTTCTTTCAAGATAATGGAGTTATTCACGAGACCTCATGTGTTGGCACACCGGAACAAATTGGCAGAGCAGAAAGGAAACATCGCCACATCCTCAACGTCGCGAGAGCTCTGCGATTTCAATCCAATCTTCCAATAGAGTTTTGGGGGGGAATGTGTTCTAACGGCAGCATATTTGATAAACCGTACACCCAGCTCGGTTTTACAAAATGCTACACCGTTTGAAAAATTATTTAACAAACAACCATCGTATTCACATCTTCGTGTGTTTGGAACTTTGTGTTATGCACACAATCGGGATCGCGGCGGTGACAAGTTCGAAACACGAAGTCGACGGTGTGTTTTCGTTGGTTACCCTCATGGAAAAAAAGCTTGGCGGTTGTATGATCTTGAGAAAAAAGAATTTTTCGTGTCGCGTGATGTAGTCTTCTCAGAATCTGAGTTTCCATTCTTGACGAAGACTAAAGAAGCAGAGTTTCAGACGAAAGAAATTAATCAAGAACTTTGGGCTCCAATTTCAGATGGTCTGATTTTAGAAGAATGTTTAGGCCCAATATCAAGCCCATCATTTTTGGGTTCAACTAATGAGGCTAATTCTGAAAGGCCTGTTGAAACAATAATCATTTCAGACAATAATTTGTCTTCATCGATGAGTGAATCACCACCATCTGCCGAATTAAATCCACTCGGTAATACACCATGTCTGCCAGCTCCATCAATTTCCTTGGCAACTCCGACTACGTCTGCTCCGGCGCCTCCAACAGCTCCGGTGATTCAGCCACCGACACCTGTGGTGAATCATCACGTGGTACCACCAGTTCTCGTGCCACCGACACAACAATTACGACAAAGTCAGAGAAAAACACAACCACCGGTAACTCTGCGGGATTTTGTTATGAATTCGGTCTCTTGTGAGCTTAAAGAGACAACAACTCAATCTGTTGTTTATCCAATTGAAAATCAAGATAGTAGTCAAAGATTCTCTGCATCTCATCGAGCTTATGTTGCAAAAATTGTCAATACAAAGGAACCTAAAACATATCAACAAGCTGTCGCAGATAAAAGATGGAGGAATGCTATGGGAACTGAGATAGGCGCCCAGGAAGAAAACAAAACTTGGACAGTGGAAGATTTGCCTCCTGGAAAGCGAGCAATCGGGTGTCAATGGGTTTACAAGGTAAAACATCATTCCGACAAAACAGTTGAGCGCTATAAAGCGAGATTAGTCGCTCTAGGTAACAAACAGAAAGAGGGTGTAGATTACGATGAAACGTTTGCCCCAGTAGCGAAGATGGGCACAGTGAGAATGTTTTTAGATGTTGCTGTGAAACGAGGTTGGGAAATCCATCAAATGGATGTTCACAACGCGTTCTTACATGGAGATCTTCATGAGGAAGTGTATATGAAGATGCCTCCCGGATTTCAAGTGACTGATCCAAATAAGGTATGTCGACTTCCCAAATCTTTGTACGGGTTAAAACAGGCACCAAGGTGTTGGTTTGAGAAATTAACAACAGCTTTGAAGAAGTATGGGTTTGAGCAGTCATTGGCTGATTATTCGTTGTTTACTCTGGAACGACACGATTATCAAATTCACATTCTGATTTATGTTGATGATTTGGTTATAACGGGAAGTTCATTAACAGCAACTGAAGACTTCAAAGATTATCTTGCTTCATGTTTCCACATGAAGGATTTGGGCCCTCTGAAATATTTTTTAGGCATCGAAGTAGCAAGGAACTCGACTGGTATCTATATCTGTCAACGAAAGTATACTCTTGACATAATTTCAGAGACTGGTCTGCTAGGAGCCAAACCAGCTAGCTTCCCGCTTGAACAAAACCACAAACTGGCGCTGTCTACCTCACCTTATATGGATGACCCACAGCGATATAGAAGATTGATGGGCAGATTGATTTATTTGGCAGTAACACGTCCTGACTTGACATTTTCAGTGCATGTTTTGGCTCAGTTTATGCAAAAGCCACGAGATGAGCATTGGGAAGCAGCACTTAGGGTCGTGCGGTATCTAAAAGCAGATCCTGGCCAAGGAGTTTTACTAAGGTCGAATAGCAGCTTTCAAATTACTGGTTGGTGCGATTCTGATTGGGGAACCTGTCCTTTAACTCGTCGGTCAGTCACGGGTTACATTGTTCAGCTTGGAGATTCGCCTATTTCTTGGAAAACGAAGAAACAAAAAACTGTTAGTATGTCATCTGCTGAAGCTGAATATCGTGCAATGGCATACCTTACTAAAGAACTCAAATGGCTGAAGCAACTCTTGTTCTCTCTTGGCATTCGACACGATCAGCCGATGATCATGTGCTGCGACAGTAAGTCTGCCATTTACATTGCCACTAATCCTGTCTTCCATGAAAGAACTAAACACATTGAGCTCGACTGTCATTTTATCCGAGATGAGATTGTGTCCAAGAACATTGTTGCTCGGCATGTTGGAACGACAACTCAACTTGCTGATGTGTTTACTAAACCTACCGGAAAAGATGGCTTCATGTGGTTTAGAGGCAAGTTAGGCATCCGAAATCTGTATGCTCCAACTTGAGGGGGGGTGAAGGAGATTCGAAAAGATTATAGATTGGAGATTCGATTATTCGCCGTATATTCTGCAGTTGTGAAGTCAAATACGATCTCCACAAGATACGGAACTTCCCAAAGATATCTCGTATATTAAAACTGTTGTATCTAGGTTACGATACTAGGCGAACTCAGTATATATATCGGTAAATAAGCGATTAATAAAAGACACACAAATTCTCAAGTCTCGATTCATTTCAACTACTACAAGATATGACTAACTCTATGTCTTTCTCTAAATACAGGCTATCAATTTATTGAAAGCTTCCTTTGTGACATCCTCTGCGTTAACCAATGATCTCTCTGACTTGCTTTCAAAGAGGCTGGAAGAATGAACTCTAAAAACTCTATTGGCAAAAGTATTTTTCAGCTTATGTAAAACTAGTCTCTAATCACTTTCATCTACCTTCTATGTTTTTTTTCTCTCTAAAGTTTCAAGCTGTTTATGTTATCTGGTTTAAGTTTCTGAGACTACTTAAAATGAGTATATATCTTTGAACATGAGTTAAATGTTTCTGCATTATACATTACAAACCCCTGCAAGCCTTCTTGGAAATCTTACAATCATCTTTAGTGCTGCACATACACTGATAAGATTTTTGCCATCATCCTTCATACAGGAAGATGGGAATCTGAACTCATAATGATACCAGCATCTGGTGTCTCTGCGACTGTGCAAACAACAAGCAACGAAAGGCAAGATAACATGAATCAGACCATTATGACGACGCTAGAACTGCGTTGGATTGGAATTTTCTTTAGACACTACTCTTGCCAATGTAATAGAACTTGATTACAACTAATAACAATAGAATTTGGCTGCCGTGTTAGCCTATCAACGTAATCGATTCCAACAACATCTATTTTGTTGTAGTCTTGTAGACATATACACATTTGATATACATATTTGCAGTTGCCTTCAATGACGTCAATAAAGTCATCCACGGTACGAAACATGACCTACAATATTCATTAGATATCTCTCAACAAAGCAACAAAAACTCTTTATATAGTGGCGGATGCCCTTCGGCCCATTAGAGCATTAGCAGTGGGGAGTGACTCCCAGAATCTCTCAAATATAATATTTTAATAACTTTTATATAAATTAATTATTCATTTAATATAGTGGCGCATGCCCCTCTACCCATTATAGCTTTAGATTTTGTAATGTGTTAAAAAAAATAATTTCAACTAATGTATTAAATTTTTTTTTTTAGATTTTCCTTTTTTAGTTAACTAGAAAAAGAAATTACTTTTTAATAGAAAAAAAGGAAATTTAGTTTTCTCAATAGAAAAAAAGGGAATTTTCTTTTTTTTTTAATAATGTCAAAGTCTGTTTCTATAAATATGTATGCACTTACGAGATAGGAATACAGAGATATAACATATTTTCTATTTTCGCATTTGTCCTCTCTTTCTCACATCGGAAAACATAAGAAGGATCTTTGTTTTCTTCGAGAGAGTAGTCAAAGCTCGACGATTGGAAAATCATGGCGATGGCTACAGTTGCTTTTAAGTGTAGGGAAGATCATAGGAAGCAAATCGAATTAGTGGAAGCTCGTAAAGCTGGGCTTGCTCCTGCTGAGTTAGATGAGGATGGAAAGGAAATAAATCCTCACATTCCTCAGTATATGTCTTGTGCTCCATGGTATCTCAAATCTGATGAAAGACCGAGTTTGAAGCATCAAAGGAAACGGAAGAGTGCTGATCCTAATTACACAAAGTCATGGTATGACAGAGGTGCTAAGACTTTTCAAGCTGCAAAATACCGCAAAGGTGCTTGTAAAAACTGTGGTGGAATGAAGCTTAATGCGAAAGATTGTACGGAAAGACCTCGTAAGGTTGGAGCAAAATACACAAACAAGAAGATTGCAGCTGATGAGAAAATTGAGAGTTTTGAACTCGACTATTATTAAGTTCTATGGGCTTCCAACTCAAAATCAATTGGCAATGAGTGGATTGACACATATCCCTTATATACTAGTGTTAATCTCTTTATATAACCGATGTGAGATATTAACAACTATGATGGCAAGAGAGACAGATGGAATGGTTATGATCCTTCAACTTACTATCATGTGATAGATCCTTATGAAGCAAAAGATGATGCACGAAATAATTACTTGAAGGAAAAGCAACTGAAGAAATTAGATGACGAAGACTTAAGGGTTGATGAGAGCAGGCAGATGGATTTTGCCAAGGTTGAAAAGCGTGTTTGAACAACTGGTGGTGGAAGCACAGGAACTGTAAGGGATCTGCGTATCAGAGAAGATACTGCAAAGTACCTGTTGAACCTTGACGTTAACTCAGCTCATTATGACCCTAAAACTCGATCCGTGCATGAAGACCCGCTTCCAGATGCAGATCCGAATGACAAATTCTATCTGGGAGATAATCAATACAGAAACAGTGGCCAAGCTTTGGATTTCAAACAACTAAACATCCATTCATGGGACAAGAGACAGGACATGCATATGCAAGCGGCTCCATCCCAAGCTGAGTTGTTGTATAAGAACTTTCAGGTTGCAAAGGACAAACTGAAATCTCAGACAAAAGACACAATCATGGACAAGTATGGTAATGCAGGTACAGGAGATGAAATTCCGATGGAGCTTTTGATTGGGCAAAGCGAAAGACAAGTTGAGTATGACCGAGCAGGGAGGATCATAAAGGGACAGGAGGTGATATTGCCAAAGAGCAAATATGAAGAAAATGTACATGTGAACAACCACACAAGTGTATGGGGCTCGTGGTGGAAAGATCATCAATGGGGATACAAATGTTGCCAACAGACCATTCAAAACAGTTACTGCACAGGTGCGGCTGGAATTGAAGCTGCTCTTGATCTGATGAAGGCTAATATTGCTCGCAAATAAGCTTATGAAGAGAAGAGAATGGCGACATGGGGAACCGATATTCCTGAAGATTTGGAATTGAACGAGGAGGCACTTGTGAATGCTCTTAAAAAAGAGGATCATACTAGGAGGGAAGAAAAAGATGAGAGGAAACGCAAATACAATGTCAAATACACCAATGATGTGACTCCAGAAGAGATGGAAGCTTACAGAATGAAGAGAGTTCATCATGAGGATCCAATGAAAGACTTCCTCGGCTGATAGATGTTATTTTCCTTTTCCTATGATTGTAGCTTGAAGAAACCTTTTTACGTTCTTGTAATAACGTTTTATGTATTTTGCAAGATATCTTTTTTTTTTATATTTTTAGTGTTTTTTTCTATTAATATAATTTGTGATCAAGTTTCTTTGTCTCTCTCTAAATACAGGCTATCAATTTATTGAAAGCTTCCTTTGTGGCATCCTCTGCGTTAACCAATGGTCTCTCTGACTTGCTTTCAATGAGGCTGGAAGAATGAACTCTAAAAACTCTATTGGTAAAAGTATTTTTCAGCTTATGTAAAACTAGTCTCTAACTTTCATCTACCTTCTATGGTTTTTTTCTCTCTAAAGTTTCAGGCTATTTTTGTTATCTGGTTTAAGTTTCTTTGAGTACTTAAAAATGAATATCTTTGAACATGAGTTAAGTGTTTCTGCATTATACATTACAAAACCCTGCCACGCCTTCTTGTTCTCTCTTTGTTTATAATTTCAAATCTTACAATCATCTTTAGTAACCACATACATTATTGATAAGATTTTTGGCAGCATTCTTCATACAGGAAGATGGGAATCTGAACTCATAATGATACCAGCATGAGACTGTGCAAACAAGAAACAACGAAAGGCAAGATAAATTAGAAAACTCTGTTGTGGAAACTGATCATGTACTTGAAGCCAATGGACTACAAATACAAAACGAAACTGACCATGTACTTGAAGGCTTTGATCACTCTATGTACTACTATGCAACCTTTGTTCCAAAATACCAAGAGACTGCTCGAGAAGAGTGATGTGGCCCGTCTTCTGCTGCAATCTCATTTCTGACATTCAAAGTTTATCGTAAAAGCTCTGTGAGTAATCTTATAGTTCAAAAAAACTTTGTGAGCCAATTTGAAACCAGCTTATCCCTAAAATTTGGAACTTGAAACCAAAATGCAGATGCATGTTTCATTAAACTTTGTGAGTGATTCTTTCAACAAAGCAAAAACAAAGGCATAACTTCCATATAAGTGGAATCCATGCTAAGAGAAATGAACATTTTGTCTGCTACCACGGGTCAAAATACTGAGTCAATTGTCTCTTTAGATGTTGAAACAAGTACCAAAGAAGGGGAAACAGAGGGGTTAAAAACTGTTGAGAAGGAAGTAGGTATTAAGGATACATGTATAAGGATTATGGATGCAGAGGAGGGGGAGATACTAGGTTCTCCTAATGCTACACCAACTGGTATGGGAACTGATGGGGTTTGGTCCAAAGTAGTTTCTTCAGGAGGAAGAAAAGCCATTAAATCAACGTCTCCAAATCTGGTCTACGGTCAAGTGGAAATTGCTTCGCCTAGTCGGTTTGATATTCTAAAGGATAAAGATAAAATAGGGGAGATGATGCTCGGTTCGGAGACATTGTCCCCTCCGTATCGAGTGAAGCATATACAGTTTTGGATAAAACTCAGAACTCTAAGGTGGCAACGGAAGGTACTATACTGCGAGTCCCAATTCCCAGAAACACTAAGAGCACGTACAAGGTTTTACCTGACGTAATTCAAAAGGCGAAGGATAACAATCCTAGAAAGTTCTATAAGAAGAAACAAAAGAACCACTCTTAATGTCGTGTTTCTTTTGGAATATTCGAGGTTTGAATAAAACAAATAAGCAAAAAGTTATACGATAATGGGTTAGGAGTAATTCTTTTCAGTTTGGGTGTTTGTTAGAAACAAAGGTAAAGCAAACCAGAGCTGGGTCTATTGTGAGTTCGATGTTTCAAGACTGGAGTATGGTGTCAAACTATGAGTTCCACCGTCTGGGTAGGATCTGGGTAGTCTGGAGTAATCATACTCGAGTGAAAGTAGAGTTTAAGAGTGCTCAGATGATAACTTGTTCAGTTAAGATCCCAAATTTTGATGTTGAATTTTGGTGTTCTTTCATATATGCTTCCAACTTTGCAGAAGAAAGAAAGGAGCTATGGAGAGACATTAGAAGCCAGCATGATCTAGCATTATTCCAAGGCAAGCCATGGATAATAATGGGTGATTACAATGAGACGTTAGCTTTGGATGAGCACTCCAATTCTAATATCTCCCCTATGGTTACGTCGGGGATGGTTGATTTTCAAGATGTGGTACGGTATTGTTCTTTAAAAGATTTAAAAACTCATGGTCCAATTTTTACATGGTGTAACAAGAGGGAGGAGGGTCTGATTTGTAAGAAGTTGGATAGAGTATTGCAAAATGGGGCATGGGATCAGTCTTTTCCACAAGCGTACTGTGTGATGCAGGCGGGTGGATGTTCTGATCATCTTCGGGGCAAGATTTTTTTCTCCTCAGATATTCAGAAACCAAGGTGTCCTTTTAAATTTATGAATGTTATTGCATCTCAGCCTGAGTTTGTGAACAATCGGCAGCGTTATTTCATTCTACTTCTTCGCTGTTTCGGTTATCGAAGAAGTTAAAGCTACTAAAGCCTAAGTTAAGAGATTTAAGTCGAAATAAGCTGGCCAATATTTCTACAAGAGTGGCAGAAGCTTATGACACTTTGTGTACAAAGCAACTAAATTCTTTATCTGGCCCAAGCTCTCAGGTAGTTGCTGAAGAATCCACTGCGTTTGAGAGACGGGAACGAGTGGCGGGTTTGGAGGAAAGTTATCTGAAACAAAAATCAAAGCTCAATTGGCTGAATGTTGGTGATCAAAACAATAAGTATTTCTATAATGCTGTTAAGGAAAGGCACTCGGTTAATGCCATTCATACAGTGATTGATCATCTTGGTTCTACACTCACTAGCATGGAGGAGATAAAAGAGGAAGCAGTCTGGTTTTTCTCAGATTTGTTGACTCATATGCCGGAGGATTTTACCGGTTTCTCAGTAGAGGGTTTACAAAATTTACTACCTTTTAGATGTTTTGTACCACAGCAAGAACATCTTATTGCTAGGGTCACAGAAATAGAGGTGAAGCAGATAATTTTCTCCATGCCTAAGGAGAAGTCACCGGGCCCAGATGGGTACACGGTTGAGTTTTTTAAGAATGCATGGTCGGTAATTGGGAAAGATCTTACAGTTGCAGTTCAATCTTTTTCGTCTTTGATTTCTTACCAAAGGGTCTCAACACAACGATCCTAGCGCTTATTCTGAAGAAAGAAGATGCAAGTGAGATGAAGGACTATCGCCCAATATCTTGTTGCAATGTTTTATATAAGGTAATATCCAAGATCTTGGCCAACCGGCTGAAAACAATTCTTCCTAGTTTTATTGCTCCGAATCAATCAGCTTTCATCAAAGATAGGCTTCTCATGGAAAACTTATTGCTCGCAACAGAACTAGTGAAAGATTATCATAAAGAAGGCGTCTCTTTTCAATGTGCTATGAAAATAAATATCTCTAAAGCTTTTGATTCAGTACAATGGCCTTTTTTGCTGAATGTTCTCTCGGCGTTAAATCTCCCTGAGAAGTTTATTCATTGGATAAATTTATGTATCTCTACAGCATCTTTCTCGGTCCAAGTAAATGGGGAGCTTGCTGGGTTTTTTAGAAGTGGCAGAGGGCTTAGACAGGGTTGTTCACTCTCACACTACTTATTTG
>CM051386.1:21017513-21042513 GCA_028015245.1 Cardamine occulta
TGATATGTACGAATGTCTTATCTTCTCTTCTAGATAAGGCATCAGAGGAAAAGAACTTTGGTTACCACCCAAGGTGTAAGAATATGCATCTTACTCATTTGTGTTTTGCTGATGATATAATGGTATTTTCTGATGGTACACCACGCTCCATGGAGGGGATATTGGAGGTTTTCAAAGAGTTTGCTGCAATGTTAGGGTTACATATTAGTCTTGAGAAATCTACTCTTTACATGGCGGGCATCTCTTTTTCCTCTAGAGATGCAATTCTTGCTAGTTTTCCATTTGCCTATGGTTCTCTTCTAGTCCGCTATTTGGGTCTACCACTGATAACTAAGAGGATGTCTTTTGCAGATTATCTTCCACTTATTGAGAAAATCTGCTCTCGTATAAGTTCATGGAAACATCGTTTTTTATCTTACCCGGGGAGACTTCAACTATTAAGCTCAGTGATATCTAGCCTCATAAATTTCTGGATATCAACTTTTCGTCTACCTAGTGCATGTATTAAGGAGATTGAGAAGATATGTTCTGCTTTTCTCTGGTCAGGACCAGACTTGAATTCTCGCAAAGCTAAAATTACTTGGTCAGAGGTTTGTCGGCCAAAGAAGGAAGGTGGGCTGGGACTCAAATCAATTGTAGAGGCGAACAAGGTTTGTTGTTTTAAACTCATATGGCGAATTGTTTCAAGAAATAACTCTCTCTGGGTGAACTGGATCCAGAGACAATTGATTCGTACTAGTTCTTTTTGGTCGTTAAACGAAAACACAAGTTTGGGCTCTTGGATGTGGAAGAACTCTTAAAATACTGAGTACATGCAAAGAATTTTCATTTCATGGAGGTTCGAAGTGGCAGTCAAACTTCATTTTGGTTTGATAACTGGAGTTCTCTAGGAAGGCTTTATGAGACTCACAGAGATAGGGGATTTATTAATTTGGGCCTTACAGCTGAGCCCACAGTTGCTGACGCTCTTCGAGTTCGTAGGCGGAGACGCCATCGAAATGAGGAGTTAAATGTCGTTGAGCGGGAGTTGGACAGAATTCGAGATCTTGGTAGAATAGAGGATGATGTTGCTATGTGGCATAGATCAGATGGCACATACAAATCAATATTCTCCAGTTCTGAGACTTGAGAACAGATTCGCCTTGAAGGGCAAGTTAAGGAGTGGCACAAGGGAGTTTGGTTCTCAGGGGCTATAGAGACTACGTCTTGACGCTGCACAGGAAGGGTGTGAAAGGGGATCTATCTGTGGGTGGAATTGTGACCCCAATCCTTCTTGCTTGTGGAATTACCCCAGAATGTAAGATGTTCCAGCACGAATGGATCGACATGGAATATCTCCAGAGATCCAAGATCATTGAAAAGGGAAAGGTACAAGGGAGATCACAATAGGTTAACAACGGGAGATCGAATGTTAGCTTGGAACAGAGGGGTAATTGCATCCTGTGTTTTTTGCCAACAAACGATTGAGTCTCGTGATCATTTGTTTTTTGAATGTGCCTTCTCTGCTCGGATCTGGGAGGTGTTGATGCGCAAACTGCTTCAACAGCGCTACACCACTTCTTTTACTGAGATCTTAACACTTCTTTCCCCCTCATAATAAGACTACCAGTTTTATTTTGCGTTATGTGTATCAAGCAACGATACAAAAATCTGGCATGAAAGGAATAGACGAAGACATGGTGAACTTCCACACTCATCAGGTTATCTCATTGCTTTCATAGACCTGTCCGTAACAGGATATCTTCCATCCATATGCTCGACCGGTCAAAGCTAGGGGATGGACTCATGGTGTGGTTTGACTCTCGAGACTAAATATCACACTTGGGCTGTTTATTAATTCCGTTTTGAAATTCTGTTTCTATTTTTCCTACCTCAAAAAAAAAACATTCTAAACAAGGATGCATATAATGTACCAAAGGTTTTTTTTTAATAAAAATTTTTATTCATACAAAAAAAAAATGAACATTTTGCAAGTATTTATTTATAAACAAAGATATTTCATTTTCTCTGTAAGAAAATACACTCAAACCCATTACATAGTTTAACGCATATACAGAAAAAGGTATAAAAATTACTATTGTAGATACAATATTTGGCACTATACATGAGAGTACTAGAGACAACCCCAGAGGGATTATGACTCTAATAAAAGTTTTGTATCCGCTGTCCGAAAAGGAAGTGTGTAAATAATCAGGGATTCACTCTTTCTCTGATGAAAGCTGCTTGACGAGTAGAAGAAGCCCAACTGTTGTGAAGCCTGACAAGACGGTTGATGCATAAAACAGAGCTAGAAGTGAGCCTCTCAGAGAGTCAATAAACAAACCACCAAAACATAGGAATCAGTATTCTCTACTTCCACCATAATTTAAATCATTTTTTTTTGGCGACCTAAGTTTCACGGCATTTGCAAACTAAAAGCCAAGGGATGATAGATACAAAACTATGGTGTATAGAAACTGACCATGTACTTGATAAAGTATTAAGAACAAGAAATAATAGAGAAAGTTATTTGCTTAAATATAGATATCTTGAATGAAAGAGTTACAAAGCTTGAGAGAAGGTTTAATGGAGTCTCTCCCCTTCCCTTACCAAGTTCCACTTTCTAAGATAATACATACCCTCTCCTCTACTCCCCTTACTACTTAATTATATAGTCACCTCATAACCCTAGGTTGCCACTAATAATTACAAGGTGAATAGTAAAAAGTGATTACTCTATACAGTGGTTATTCTCAATATAATACTCACGTAAAAGTCCACCTCATCCTGCCTCACTTCACCAAGATGACATGTCTCTCTCTTCTGCCAAAGGCTTGATCTTTTCCCTAGCCGCTTTGCCTCTTCTTCCTCTTGTATGTGTAGAGAACTGGCGGGTGTGTTCTCTTTCTGCTTGTCCTTCTCTCTACAGTGTTGTGTTCAGTCTCATAAACTCCCAAGTTATCACTGTTGCTTGTTGATTGTTGGTGAAGGAGAGCTTCTTGATCCAAGTGATCACCGATGCTTTTATCGCTTTCACAAATATGTGGAACAATATTTGGATTACAAGATTGGTTATCTAGAGATGGACTGTCTTCGAGGAGTCGTAGACCACATCCTTTTAATTTGAGATGAGGGTAGGCAACCTTGAAACGAAACTGTATATCCACGTGATCAGAGTTATGTTCAGCTAGATGGCTCAGAGGGAATCGACAGTCAGATATAAACATATGACTACCCAACTCAATGCAAACGAAATACATTGGCCAATCAGCAGAGTCATAGTGGTTCCCAAGTCTGTCTACGAACCGTGGACATACCTGGATGACGAATGAATGATCCATTGTATGAAAAGATTCAGTATCAACCACTACACAAGCTCTAAATCTAAAGAATGTTTTAGAAGGAGAGGTGTGAAGAAGAGGGATATTGGTCAGAGAAGTTTCAGTAGAACGGTGAGTGAAATATGAAGGCACTTCTTCACCTGAAAACTCCATGGACTTGAAGGAAACTGATTGTTGGTGAAGGAGAGCTTCTTGGTCTAAGTGGAAGCAGTTAGTGAAGATGAGTCTTACTTTTGGGAAATAATTATTTGGAAGAGAAGAAGAAGCCTCACAAGGGACTGGTGCCATGTTCAATGGACTATCATTCCAGCTAGCTTTAGTCAACGCCTTGCAGTCTGAACAGTCAACCACCATAAGACGTTTCAGCTTAGAAATGTTTAGTGACACACAATGTAAATTGTTGCACTCCTTCATATGTAGGGTTATCAGCCTAGTGAAGTTCTCGATCCACCAAGGAACCTCTTCAATAGCTGTTCGGGTTAGATCAAGCGCTGAGATATTGGTTGAAATGTTAGGAAAAGTCCTCAACCGCAAGCATCCACGGAGCTCGAGGTGTTCTAGAGATTTGAGGTTGATCCCAGTGGAAAAGTCTCTAGATTTACGCAATTTGTAATACTCAGATCCTTGAGTTTATTGAGATTCTGAAATGAAGAAGGCAACTCCACCAAATTTGGGATATCAGAGAGCCACAACGTCTTCAGAGAGGGAGAGAGCAGGGTCATGAGGGGTGTAAGCGGCTGAACCAAAAAAAACAAACATTTTAGAGTTAAAAAAAAAACACAAAAATTTAGAGATGTTAAGTAATAAGTATATATATACCTGCACTCGTTCCCACAATTTCCCACTCTTCACTAAAGACATGCCTAAATTTATGAGATTCTCTAAACGCAAGGTAGAGGGAAATTCTTCAATTGATGTACCAAGTAGGAGTAACTCTGAGATGTTGGTTGAGATCTGAGGAAAAGTCCTTAACCGTGAGCATGAATTGAGGTCGAGGCGAAAGAGAGATTGGAGGTTGATTCCAGTGGGAAGAGTCTCCAGATTTGTACAAAATGCCATGTTCAATGTCTCCAATTTATTGAGATACTGGATAGAGGAAGGAAGCTCCACCAAACTTGAACATTCAGAAAGACTAAGTGTCTTGAGATTGGTGGCCATAGAAAGATCTGGGATTTCTGTCAGGTTTTCAGATCCCCACAAATCCATATCCTTGAGCCCTGTAAGTGACTAAAATATAAACAAGTTACATATCAGTTGTAAGGATTGTCATCTAAAATTTAAAATAAGTAATCTAATCTAAACACTTACATGAGCTCCATCCCACAGCTTCTCGAGACTGCTGTTCTGTGTTTGGAGCTTAACGAGGTTTTCAGGAAAAAATTTAGAAGGCATACATCTCATTGGGTATCCATCCAACCTCAATAATCTAAGTTTAGGGGACAAGTAGTCGAAGCCTTCCGATAAGTGCCATCTACCTTCTTTCTTCCGGTCCCACACCTTAGAGTAAATTTCTAGAAAAAGAAGATTATGCATCTCTATGAAGGCACTCTCATGTATATGCAGCTCATCAATCTCATTTATATCCAATGCTATACCTAAAACGTTTTTGGTACCCTGAAATTATAACATCAATAAAACATTATCTTAACAAACGGCTACAATTCATCTTTCTATCAAATAAACATGTTCTCAATCTTTAGAGGGATTTGTATAAAGAGTGTGAATAGACTTACAGTGTTGTTATCAAGTACATAGCAAATATCTTTTGAATCCGTAAGGAATTCTCGTTCTCCAGGCTCATTGGACTGTGTGCGGACGATCTCCTTACCCATTTCTTGTAGCAAACGGTGCATCTCAATAATATCCCCTCTTACATGTACAAGAGACCTATCAACTAGGTTTTTAAGCCCTATATTAACATCCAAGTTACTATTTGCTAGTAACAGTTTTATCTCACTGATTCTCTCACTGTTGAAAAGACATGCAATATGACGAAATATGGCTTTATCTTTTCTATTATCTAATCCATCGTAGGTGAGTCTTAGTGTTTTCTCAATTTTCCCATCCAAACCATTTCGAAGCCTCGGCATCATATCCACCCAGTCCTCTTTATCCCTACCCCGTAAAAACGAACCTAAAACTTTTAGCCCCAAAGGAAGATTACCAACATGAAAAGCAACTTCAGAAACAAGCTCCATCAAATCATCAGGTGGAGAATTCTTCTTGAAAGCAAATCGACAGAGCATCTCAAGAGCTAGGTCTTTAGAAGGAAGACCAACCTTGTAAATAAGATCAATCCCATGGGCCCTTAATAAATGCTTATCTTTTGTAATCACAATGATTCTGCTCCCAGGTCCAAACCAATGAGTTTGACCAGCCAAGGCATCTAACACAACTTGATCATCCAAATCATCAATAAAGATCAGAATTTTCTGGTTCTTTAGCCTCTCTGCCACTGCACCTAAATGATCTATCTTTATGTGCCTTTTACCTAAAATTTTAGATAGGAAATTTTCTTGCAAATGCAACTTCATGCTATAATCATCTGGGTTCCCTTTTCTATAAATTTCCATACTCTTAGATATGAAACGCCTGTCTATAAAAACACTACCTTGGAAGTGACGCGATAGTCGGTTAAACAGAACTCTTGCAATGGTAGTCTTACCAATCCCTGAGGAACCCCATATACCAACCATCCTCACTTCCTCAGACTCCAATTGCAACAATACAATCATTGCAGCTATATGATCTTCCATGCCAACAAACTCCTCAGAATCGTTTGGTGTAGTCAAAAGCAGTTTACCCAAAACGTCATTGGCAATCTTTTCAATCATTTTTGCTTCGTTGCCCCTAACAACCAAAAAGATAATTCAACAACATTTTTTTCAGGATTAAATATACAAGCATAAAACTTAAATAAATCATAAAATTGTACCAATTCACGGAATGATATCCAAGGATATTAGCTACATCGGTCAAAGCTCTCCTCCATTGAATTTTCACTTCCTCTGTTCTGTTCTTGCAAGTCTCTGCAAAGATCTTTCCAAAATCACCGGTTTGTTTCCTCACATGGGAAGGATCCAAACCGTAGAAAACGGGTATCACCATTTGACCACAATCTTCCTTGCACTTCACGATCTCCAGCAACTCATTAAGACACCAGCTTGAAGAGGCATAGTTTTTGGAAAACACAACAACCACGATCCTCGAATCCCTGATTGACTGTTTAAGCACCGGATCAAGCGATTGGCTTCTCTCGATTTTGCTGTCTTTGAAAGCAATGATCAATTTCCGATCCAGCTCTTTAAGAAAGTGGCTCAAAAAAGTTACGCGGACGTCTTCTCCACTGAAGCTCGGGAAAACATCATATACCCTATTGCAAGAAGAAGATGAAGGAGCCATAGAGAAAGTCAGAGGATGAAAGTAATTTTAAGAAGATCGAAGAACAGCAGAAGAGAATGTTAGGCCATATAAATTAGCAACTTTTTCTTCATCAAAAAGAAAACAAAAAACTTTGCAACTTGTTTCTCGACTTTTGTTGACTTAGTGACACCAACGCAAGTCCCACAACCATCTTTCATAGGCTCTTATCTTTACAGTACTATCTGATTTATTTATTTTATTCAATATTACTTTCTGCTCTCCACAAGTCTTTCGGACTGCACTATCAAACAACAAGTACTCCTAGTCGAGCTTTTGTGTTACCTGTGAACACTTTCACCAACAGGATAATGAACCATGGAACAATCTCTTCCCCTGGCCACAATAACAGCTAACTCCTACAATTTGAAATGTAACTGATTATAGACATCAGAGCTAAATAAGTTACTAAAGAAAACATATTTTATCATAATTACCTTGACAAAAAGATCCCCATTTCTCGACATACAAACCACGGCTGAAACCTTCAAGAGCTTGAAAAGAAAAAGAAAAAAAACAATCGAAGCAAAATGAGGAAAATTAAAGATACATTGTAGAACTAAAGTATGTTATTACTTGGAGATCTACTACTAACACAGACATCAGAATAACATTCAAGGATTATCTCAGATAGCAAAACTACCATCTCTGCCAGATAAATCGTTAGTTCCACATGAGAGCACTACATTATTCATGTAACTCACAATTTTTTACTTCCACATTGACTGTGGCATTGTACACAAACTAACTAGTTTAACTGTTACTACAAACTCTGAAACCAAAATTGCATATGATTAGTTAAGAGATTACCCATTACAGAAGAAGAAAGCCCATCTTGGCCGTTGGCAACTGCATTTCCGCGTCCATCATACGCCATCGTTTGCTCCTTCAATATCACCTATCTGTTATGGCAAGGCTTAGGGGGTTAACATAATTAACAAACTTCTCACAATTCATGGAGAACTTTGTGAGTGATTCTTTGAACCAAGCATTAACAAAAGCCTTACCCTCCATAAACTCTGGAAGAGGGATCCACGCTGAGAGAAATGAACCTTTTGCAAGTATATTTATTCATAAACACAGATATTTCATTTTCTCTATAAGAAAATGCACTCAAACCCATTACATAGTTTAACGCATATACAGAAAAAGTAGAATACTATTGTAGATCCAATATTTGGCACTATACATGAGAGTATTAAAGACAACCCCAGAGGGAAGTTTTGTCTCCGCTGTCCGAAATGGAAGTGTGTAAATCATCAGGGATTCACTCTTTCTTGGATGAAAGCTGCTTAGCGAGTAGGAGAAGCCCAACTGTTGTAAAGCCTGACAAGACGGTTGACCCATAAAACAGAGCTAGAAGTGACACTCTCAGAGACTGTACAGAAGAAAAAAAAAACATGAAAAAATGTCAATAAACAAACCACCAAAACAACAGGAATCAGTATTCTCTACTTCCACCATATGATGAAAAACATTAAAGAATGTTTGATCCACCAACCTTTGCGAGTAGCAATGCATTGTCATTTGCATACTCCAATGAGCTCTCTGGTATGCTTTGCATCCCCTGACTGATTTGCCATGAAAGTATCCTGTTCGATCCAAGTGTGAACATCTTAAAAACATTGTTAAGAGTGCGATACACAGTTCTCAAAAGTAATAAACAAGCTTTTACAAATACCCATAGATGAATGCAATGGCAGCTCCAGCGTAGGCTTTCTGTGGACTCACAGCAACTTGAAGATCCCCAAACTGCAGTTCAAACAAAAAATTCTCATCTGCAAAGTAGCTTCAGCAAACATACAAGTGAAACCATATATTATGCATTTAGGCCTTACCTTAAACATCCTTGTATCCGACTTAGATTCATTACTGACTGAAACAGATGATGTACTTGCAGATAAGACCTCTCCAGCTGTAATCATCACTTTCGCAATCTGCGAGTTCTCAGCAACGTTAGGTTCTTGTAGGCATGAATGATTATATAGATCAACAATTGTAATTGTGGCGGTTAAGTTTTACAATGTAGACTGATGGTCTAATTAACAATTGAAAGATATATGCAAACAATTGCAATTAACTGTCACTTACATTTACATTTTTACCACAGCTATATTTGAGATTCAAATACCTTCTGTAAGTCACCTTGACCATATTGTCCCATGCCTTTGAACCTTTTTCCCGCAGATATCAGACGCCTCCCAAAGGCTGAACAAAAAAGGGTAAACACGAGTATCACTACAAGAGAATAGATCTAGAAAGAAAATTAGCTACATACTATAGAGCTACTTTTTGTTACCTGATCTGGCACCATCCGTTAATGAACTTTCCAGTTCAGGAAGTTTCTTCACTAAACTATGAGAAGTTGATGTGTCAGCTTGTTCCCAAGCACGGGACAGATTCAGTAATGTCTCCCCAAGCTCTTGACCACACTACAAATATATTAGAGAGAAGCAAGCAAGCAGATGGGTTATGAATAGGCATCTAACTGTCTAAAAGTGAAGATCATAGTTATGGATTAGGGTCCTAGAGGCGAAAGGAACACAAACTTATGTCATTAAGTAGCTCATATTAGAATAGAGGAGTGGCCATTTCTTCTTCTGAAACTTTTTACCATTAGTTGCTAGTAAAACCAGTAAAGCATAAACACATACATGCCAACATTCCTTCATTAAATCTTACTGATACCAAAGATGAATCAAGAAGAGAAACATCTTATGCTACAATAAGGATGAACATGATCACAAATATTTTGGTGAATGGCAGATATTTCCAAACAGTTTAGGAAATTAGCCAATTTGGAAACTAGAAATTTTAGATCATTTGGACGTTATAATATATTATGGCTTAATAGATACTGTAAAGCATAATAACAATAGTTACAATACTACACCTGAGATAAACTATAACTGGCGTGCTACACAATGGTAATATTCGCCAGTACACATAAAAGCATAGAATGCTATTAAGCACAGTACTACTTTATACCAACAAGCATAGAAAAGAAGCCCTTTCAGATAGTTTTACGCTGGCACAGATGCGGGATTATAGAAATGCAGGTGACTGTGGTTTAGGATGGGGTAGAGGCTACAGAGAAGGAAAGATCATACACATGTAGTTTAAAACTTTAAATACATGAATGTCACATAAGAGATCCCAGAGATGGAATAGCTGTTATTGGACTCAGTACTAAAATTATCCAACCCTCAAACAATGAACAAGTTCACAGAACTTGAGATTGTAATGTTAATTTAGTTCACTAAATATGAGTTTCCACATTTGACAAAGCCTTTGAAAAGTTGATGTGGAGAAAGAGGAAACTACCTCATTAATGATAGGTCCATTGGAAAGATCAAAAGCAGCATCATTTAACTGGAAGAAACCATAAAACCAAAACTCACCACATAAATAAAAATGCGTTGCCAAAATCACAAATCAAGATTCAAGCATTTGAGGGCTTAACTTACATCGAGACGAAGATCAGTTGGTAACTGCTGGAAGTAATCTGATGGAAGATCAAAACATTTCTGCAACAACAAAACACACAAGAATTCAAATTTGACTCAGGAAACCATTATTAGAAAGGAATACAAATAGAGTTTTTTTTTTTTTTACTTACAGAGAGTTGTAGGAGAAGCGATTTCGAACTTGGTGTTTCTAAAGGTTGAGGAGAATCTGATGACTCCGTAAGAGCAAATGTGAGAGTCAAAGATTTCGAAAGATTAAGCCTTTTCGACTTATTAGATTTCAGGGAGGATGAAAAATGCATTAAACGAAAACTTGGCTGAGAAAAGAAGAGAGTTGAAGAAGAGAGACTGTGGAGAGGTTGAAGGAAATGAAGAGAAGCCATCTTTAGAGTTCCTAGAAACCCAGTAAAACAAATGACGAAATCAAAAATCACAGATTCAAATCAATAGAGGTGGAATCATCATCGATAAACCAATCAAAAACATACCTCTAGAAATTGAACAAAACTGTGGCCTGAAACGAAACTCAAGAAGCAGAGACGAAAGAGTTGAGAAGAAAGACCCACGTGATACTCACGTGTAATCATCACTATTAAAAATGTGGATTTGGGCTTCCTAGTTCCTCTGGTCATCGGCCCATTTAATGTTTTCTTACTATGTGGATCAGTCAAATCTATTTTCTATAGTGTAGATTGTTTGTTCTTTTTTTTTTTAATAATATAACCTATAATCTAGATTCTAGATAATAAAATGTTTGTTGACAGAAAAAATATAATATTTTTTATTGAAAATATACTGCATATGTACTTTTTGTTTTGGTGAAGTTATTTAAATTTTTATAAATATTTTATTAAAGAAAAATAATATTTTAAACTTTGAAAGTGTCAGATGCTAGCATTTTTTGTTTCGGTGAAGTTATTTCTAATACTATATATTTTTGATAACGTTGATATTTTTTATGTGATCCCTTTTATTATTTCTATTTTATTAGAAATAAAATACTTTGATCTATTATACATTTGTGATAGATAATCCACCCTCTTATAAATGAATAAAATCTAGCCATCGTTAAGAAAAATATGTGTTCAAAGCTCAACATGGTAAGAATAGTAAAAATCAGTGTCGATGATGCATCATATAATTTTTTAGAAAAACAATGTATACTTGCTTCATATATTTCAAAAATTCAATATTAAAAACTAACTAACTTGCTAACAAAATAAATAAGGAGCCAACAATCCAACCCTGAATTTTAGGAAGTCTTTTGTAGTTTTTGTATTGCTATTTGTTGTGATACATGGTGAGGCTGACTGCATGTGTCCACAACATGAACCGGGTTGAGGTAAATGATTCCGTGCTGCTTTGGAGTAAATCTGGATCCTTACGATGAAATTGATCAGTCGCCTTAGAGACAAGAAATTGGTTCTTGTTGCTGCAATAAGAGTTTTAACCGAGACGCTTTGGCTTCTTGAAACATCAGCCTCCAAGCATTAAGGCAAAATGCTTGATAGCATCATCGCTTGCTTTACTAGCCCGATGAAGAATCTAAAAACATAATGATATGGATACAAAATTATGTCCTATGCGCATGTATAAACCTAGTATATATAGAGAGAGGTTTGATAAAAAATCAGATCCAATTCAAATAAATTACGGCCCTCTGCCTGAGTACATTTCTTTTTAGCCGTCATATATTTAAAAGGGTATCTCAAAAATATATGTTTTTTTTTTGGGTCAAAAAATAAATGTATTTTAAAAATCGTTTTTTAAATATGTTGCATTTGGACCTTTTGTTTTGGTGAAGGTACATAACTGACTTCGGCCAATCCTTACTATTTAAATTTTCACAAATATTTTGCAACAGCAGAGCAGACAAAGAGGACCCAGAAATTTTGAATGGAACATAAATGGAATATGTTGTTTTTATTCTATAGCATTTCATATAAAGTCAAATAATGCTTCTCAGTTAATAGTATAGATAAATAATTCAGAATTTGCGTAAATAGCTTAGGGAAATTGTCGACAGTGTGACTAATTTCCTTATCAGTGGTTTCATCTTTTGTAAAAAAAAATTATAATTTCGATGACTGAAATGGTCCAAGGATTAAAAATAAGGGGAAAGAAAAAACCGAACAAACTAAAGAACAACAGCTTAAAACAGAGAGCTTCATAAAAAAAATGCAGAGCAGCGACACTTGAAGCAAATATAAAGAGTAACTCTCTTTTGTTTGTAACCATTTTTTTTTCTTTTAGTTTTAATAGGTGGCTCTTTTGTTCTTCATTTTTTCGTATTTTGTGTTGTATTTCATTGTCTTCTGAAATTGTTGATCTCCTTAATGGTTTTGTCGAAGTAAAATCATGTGGATGGTGTTGATTCTAACTGTAGGTTTCCTGCACCAAAACAAAATTGGTTTTTTATGACATATATATGGTTATAATGCTTTTAAAAATATATGTAGCTTTGTGTATACACCTTCGTATATTTTTAGGGTAATGCTAGTCACCAACATGGCTTTGTATTTTCTATCTTTGATGTTTAATTGTTGACGGAAGAGTGTTGCTTGGTCATCCCATCATGATAAGCGGATGATGCAATTCCTACGATTATTTTAAATAACGTTATTTATTTGTTGTTATATACTCCATCCGTTTCAAATTAGTTGTCGTTTAAGATTGTTTCACACATATTAAGAAAACATCTGATTTTTCTGTTTTACTCCTAATTAATGTTTATTTGATTTTATTTCATTGGTCAGGACATTAAAACAAAATGGACAAAATTTGAAATCTTATCAAACATATGCATTGAAAACATAAAACGACAACTAATATGAAACGAGTTTTAAAATCTAAAACGACAACTAATATGAAACGGAAGGAGTACTAATCTTTGTAACTTTGAACGGACTAATATGTGTTGATTTGGCTGTGAGTTTTTGAGATTTGAGCCTTGAATGAATCGAATCTGTCCAACTACATCTTTGTTTGAAAAGTTGGTAATGTGTGTTCGTCAATTGGTAGTTAATATCCCTATTTGCAAAAGTTTAGTTAGAGACTTTAGTGTTTTTATGATTATGCAACCAAAACTTTTGCATTGGTATGTTGATTGGTTGATCCTTGAACGCCTCTATCGTAGTTTTTCTTGTTATTCGTATCACATATGGATGAGCGGTGAGCTTGTATGTTTGGTCATTGTCACGGACAACAAAATATGTTTCACAATCCAAAATATTTTTCAAACTATGAGGTTCTCTATTCATTTGTAACTTCCATAGATCTAAACCAAGCAAATCTCAAAGGCACCATATGATAAAGAAGCAATAATCTAATGTGATTGTTAAAAATAAATACATAGATGCTCTTTGGCCTTTGAAAGTGGAGTTCATGCTTGTCCACTGAACGAACTCGCCAAGTTACAAATTCTTATATTTCTCTACCATTTTATTTCAATCTTTTCGGTATTTCTTTCTACTACATAGTAATAAATAAGGTAATTATAAGCAAAATATAACATATGCTTTAATTTGATTTTACGTATATATTTTATAACATAATAATTAATTACTCATTATTACTTTTTGAAAATATTAAATGAAATCGGTTTGAATAGTTATAACAAAACAAAACAATACATACAAAATTCCACTTATATTTATAGATATAAAACCTAATATAAATATATATATAGAAAAATTAATTATGGGAATTCATCTTTTAGAATTTCCATATATTTTAAATCTCCTAAGTTATGAGTTTGTTATAGGACTAGGCCGGATTCAGATATCCAGGATTTTTTTGGCGGATTTAGATCTGACCGGATCCATAGTTTTGATATCTAAATTTTGGATGTCCGTGAAAAGCTTCGGATGTCCGTGAAAATCACGGATAACTGCGAATATCCAAAGCTTTTCACGGATATCTGCGGATATCCAGACAGATCCATTTATTTTTTAAAATAATTAAAAATATTATTATAATATAAAATCTGAGGCAAACAAAAATATTAATATGATATAAATAATTATAATTATAATATATTATTATAATATAAAATCTACTGAATTTTTAAAAAAATCTATATTAACATAATATAAATAATTATAATTATAATAATCTAAATATCACAGATCTAGATATCAAGTTTTATTTTTTTACATTATATGGATCCGAATCCAGGCAGATCCACAATTTCTTTATCCAAATCCGGTCGACCCAGATACTTTGTTTCCAGAGCGGATCAAATCCTAGGTCTCAGAGCGGATCGGATCCTAGGTCTCATGCCTAGTTTGTTTTATATAATTCTAAGAATTTGGTCTTTTTAAGTAAATAATTTATTTTGGAACGTAGGGCCCAGTGCAAGTGTTGCTGGCAATAACACAATTCATTATTTCCAACTGAAAACATATGTAACGTGTAAGAAACTCAAAACACAGCACAAAGTCTAAAAATGTAATTTCAGGCATATAACAAATAGTTTGCTGGAAATTAAAACAGTACAGTAAAACAACATGCATCATCCTACAAAATAGAAGATGCATTTTAATTGTTTTCTTTTCACCTCCATGAGGAACCACCAAGCTTAATCACTTCTTCTGAACTTGAATCCCTCCTTGTTCCAATTCCTTCATCTCCTTTTTGATTACTCGCGTCTCCATATAAATCCTTTAGCTTTGCGAGATTTCTGTTCACAGTCACAGCTGATTTCTCCTTGTTGCTACCATCTCTTTTTGGAGTCGGCTCACGCTCAATTTGCACACTCCTGCTCCTACTTCTGCTTCTGCTCCTACTTCTCCTGTCATGTCGTCTGCTTCTATCATCCTCGTAATCACTTCGTCTGCTTCTACTTTCATAGTCACGCCTTGATCTCCTATCATTACCATAATCCCTCTCCCTTTCTCTGTATCTATCTCTCTCCCTCTCCCTCTCCCTGTCTCTGTCTCTTTCCCGGTCATTATCCCTCTCTCTCTCCCGCTGTCTATCTGAGTCTCTGTCGGAATAATAGTCTCGGCTCTGGCTCCTACCTGGTGACCGCTGCTGTACTTCATCGCCTCCATTTCTGTCATAACTAGAAGCTGGAGGACGGCGAACAGGTGAGGAGCCTCTGGTGGAAGCACGGTGAGGTGCTCGCTGACCAAATGAAACAGAGAGGGATGCTTTTACTGATGGTGGACGACGAGCAGTATCTTCAGAGCCACGAGTCATGTCTCCGGTTGAACCAGAAGGTTTAGTTGGTAAATTCATCTTCTCAAGGTTTGATACAATCAGGCGCATGACAGGTACAGGTACGCGAGGAAACAAAGTATCAAAGTAGTACTGCAAACACCAAACAACAGTACATCAGATTCAGGAATTGGCATCATTGAAACATTTAAGTATCATATCGCTTAACAGTTCGCATAGATAAATGACTCTTAAAATTTGACCATGTATTATTATAACTTGTTACTTACTTACCAGTCCAAGCAGCAAATCACGAACATAAACACCCATTGTCGTCATCCGTCCATTTGATCCAGGTGAAAACTCCTGAAGGCAAAGTAAATAAATAGACTCTTGTTAAGCTGTATACCAACAGTAGCAATGCAGAGCCATGTTCAAACAAGCTGGAGTGTGTATTATGATAACATGAACCCACAACACAGAATTTGGTAAGCAGTATGCCACAGGATCCCTTAGATTCTAAAAAGGTCTAATTAAAAATTAGAAAGTACACATTAAAAATTAAGATCCGCTATAACTTTATCCATCCAGGTTAGGGACATACTCTATTCTTTGATTCCAAACTTTATTTTGTGATAATCTCAGTTATAATACTAACAAGAGCTTCTCTATTAAAAAAAAAAACATATTAAGGAGCTAAAGAAAAACATGATGTTAGAGGCACATCTACTTTAATGATACCAAGATATATGAATAGGTAATTGCGTAAGGTTTTTCATGAATACTTGATATTAGTAAAATGTTATCTATAACTGCATGGTACTCTGTGAACATGCTAAAAGGTGCTTACCTCATCATCTTTAATGTATGGTTCATACCATGTCCACAACGTCTTTGGATCTGCAACATATCTTAAATATAGGAATCCAACCTGCACATTCAGTTCCCTGCGGTCAGGTCAAAAGCAATGAACATGGAAAAACAGATGCAAAAAGTTGTTCTAACATGCAAAAACGCAAAGCAAAACAAAGTAGCAAGAAGTTGGAGAAATATTGCCATAAAATGCAAGACAAGACCAACTTCCGGTAACCCAAGGAAGCATGTAAGCTCTATCTCATTAAAAAAAGAATCTTCACATAGATCCTAAAACGTAGACAACTTCTAAAACACCAGTGCCAACTAAGGGTGAAGTATCATAGACAAATTATTTGCCACAGGCGCTACATTCTATACTGTTAGATGGGCAGAGAGGTGATCCTAGAGAGATAGAGTAGCTAAAATAGAAAATACACCTCAAACCTTGATTTGCAGATACTGCTAGCAAAGAAAGGTCTTATTTAATTTGGTGGGAGAAACTCTCAGCAACTCAAATAAAGAATGACACCCCAACTTTGTTTGTGGTTGTGAAAATCTGTTATGAAAACACGAGAACAATTATGTGTACGCTCACAACTTCAATACGGGATGAGAAAAGAAAAGTTTCAGATGGAACCCAGAGGTAAGGAATGCTATTACCTGGATGTAAGAGACTATTAACTATTTCAAAAAAAAAAAGGAAAAACATACCTTTTCTGTGTTAAAATTGAATAATAAGAAACAATTCAGCTGGTGTCAAGTATCAGGAGGAACATGTATTGAAACAAACAGCACACAATGCTAGATATTTCCAAATGTTACTGAAAATCAAGAAGATGCAAAGAGATATTTCTAGGGTATAGCATCACAGAAGCTCATACTTTATCAAGTATCCATATAATACCACACTACATACATTCTTCTAGGTCAACAATATGCAAGAAGATAGTAAAGAGATTTCACTCACCGCTCTAATATAAGGAGAATCTGTGTGCTTCAACAACCCATGCATCTGCTTCACTGTAAGTTTCATGGTAAAGAATTTGTATAGGAGACAATATGCTGTTGAAGGACCACGGCAGTTTCCACCCATCCATGGCTCCACATGATTAACTTGGTTGTAGATTTCATCAATTACCTCATGATAAGTCTTTAAACCATAGAGCTCTTTGAAATAGTCAGAAGAAAGAATGTTCATTGAAAGAACCTTTTCCAATAGTGACTCGTATGCTCTTCCATTTGTCTGTATCTCTGCCATGTTCAATACTGAGAGATACGAGGTAAAGCTTAGGAGCCCAAAACCTGAAACAGAAAATTCAACACTTTAGGAAAAAGTAACAACCTAAAAAGCTTGAAACTTTGAAGCAAGAGCAAATCCAGGAAACCGAACCAATCCAACAACAGTTAATCAAAGAATTAAAAATCCTAAATTTCATACGAAACCCTAGAAATCGCGAAGCAATATCTATGTTCATCTTAATCTTAAAATTATAGCGTAAAGGAGATCAATTTCGTCAATCCCATAGAAGAAAAGGTGAAATTCGATACCAATTAGTGACAGAACTGGCAAAATCAAATCGATCAAAGTAGAAACAAATCGAATTTGTGTATCATCCGATTAAAACAATTATGAAAAGCAATTGAACTTTAATTTCGAGAAGCCTATGAAAATCGAAAGGAGTTGAAGAGAAAAAAACCTGAAATTTAACGATCTGCGATGGAGATTACAGATTTGAAAACTCGAGAGATTGCGATAGCAGCTGCCTTCACAGAAAAAAGCCCTAGAAACGACGAATCTCGTATCAGATTATTGCGATAGCAGCTGCCTTCACATTTTAATTGGGAAACTTTCAGATATGACCTCATATTAGTACTTATTCTCACATTTAACCCTCATATTAAAAATATATTTTTAAGTTTTATTCTTTTGTGTTTTGGTCTAAATATTTTAAGAGTCTCAATATGCCTCTCTAGTCTCTTTACTACTACTTTTTTTTCTTTTACATATGGTAGAAGGATTTTATAATAGAAGTTTATTTCGGATTATGTGAATTGATCTAAAATAACCCAAATCAAAAACATTATTCGCGTACTAAATTTAATTTTAACAATATTATAAGGTTTTATCTTTTTCTATATCCAAATAAATAAATACCGGATCCGAAGGAAGACAAAAAATTGATTTCATTAAAAATAAGCACATGTATGATTTAAATATGTTAGTAATCAAACTCACATATAATCATAATCAAAATGAAAAGCTCATATTGTCTGTTTAAAACATATGTACCGCATAAATCTTTTAGTCTCATGATCAATTTGAAGGAAGTAAGGATTAAAAAACTTTCTCAAATTAGGAAGATTTTATCACACATATTTAACTCGGATTACAAAAATCGATAAAAACCCGAATCCGGAAATTTGATTTGAGAACTAAACTTAGTTTTAACACCGTTTTACATATTTACTTCTAATTATTTGAAAAACGGAAACTAGATACAAATCGAATTGTAAAAGAAAAGATTTGCTTAGAAATTTATTTTCATTAGACAAGGACATTACTGATTGAAAATATAACAAGAAAATGAGAAAGAATCATGTATATATCGGTATAAAACAATCCTAGTCAAGTGTTTTATAATGTAATTTAAGGGTTTTATTCATCTCATCTCGCTAGTAAGTACTGCACCTCTAAATCTTTTCTCGAGGTTCATACATATAATATTGCATCACACGAGTGTAGAGGGGTCCTTGTGGGACGAGATCTGATTGCATGTAATCTAGGCAAAATTATTGGAGATGGAAAAGCTACAAAGGTCTGAGAGGAGTCCTGGATCTCCATGTCAAAACAGTTGTTACCCCATGGGCCAATCAAAGAGCAAGACACAAACATATTGGTTGCATACCTTATCTCGCCAGAATCAAAACAATTCTTCCTATGGAAAATACTCCAAGGGGCCTGCCAATAGGAGAAAATATGATCAAACGGGATATGGTGACTAATTCTGCTTGCATTCGACGTGGAGAATTAGAGACAATACCTCATTTATTTTTTATTGCAAGTACGGGAAAAGAGTGTGGAATAAGGCTCCCTTTGTGGGAGAAACAGTACTAGTCCTCGGCCCCAACTTCCAAATCACGCTCTCTCTTGCTAGATCATGGATTTGACTTCCACCTTCAGGAATCGGACTGGGACCCCTTTTCCTGTTGGGTAACCTGGTCAGGTATCGATTTAGTCGTTTCTTCGTTTAACAATGTTGTCATTTTGTTTACCCCCCATATCTTTAGCTAAAGAGGCCCTTGCAAACTATCCCCGTAATGGGCCTTTGGATGTTTAAGCCTTTATTAATGAAGTTTTTCAGTTGAGGCAGATCATTGGTTTGGGAAAAAACTTAACATGGAGCCTCTTTATGTAGTTTTTTTTTTTGCACATATTTCATGTTAAGTTTTTTCCCAAACCATTGATCTGCCTCAACTGAAAAAAGTTTTAAATATGTGTGAAACTTTTTTAAAATAAGATAAATTGATGATAAAAAAGTTTTTTCCCTCTGTATAAGATAAATTGATGATAAAAAAGTTTCACACATATTTCAAAAAAAAAAAGTAAATATATATATATTTATTTTAGTAGTTTGTTTTTAATCATCTTTTTTATTTTCTTTTTTTATTCAAAAATTAAAAGATTATAATGGAGTCATGCAAAAAGCTAAAAGAACATGCAGTCCGTATGAAATAATTTATCATTATCTGAGTCGTACCATATGTGATCTTTCACATTCTTCTTAGTAGCCTCTTTTTTTTCACTTTTCCATTTCCCAAAAATACATTAATTATTTACTTATTAATTAATTATAAAAACTAGAAAGTACATTAAATAAATCAAAAGATTAATCTCTATGAAACATGAAAAAACCTCAAAACATCAATCTTTCTAAAACAGAGAGAGTATTAAATACTAAAAAAAACAACTTCAAACGGCGCATCGGAACAGTGTTACACAGTGACAAACGAATCAAAAGATGCCAGATAAGAGAAAGAACCAAAGCGAAAAAATTACAAGGGAAAACAGGAAGGAAAAAACAAGGTTCATGATTGAGACAAATCGGCATCCGAAAAGTCAGAGCTGGCGGTTACAAGAAGCTAGCTTTGAGACACCGCCACCAGCACATGACATGATCGTTGGAATAACCATCTTTGGGACTGAAGCTGGCCCCAAAACTTGCCTAACCCACCTCTCTTCTCCCAGAGCTAGTTGGACTGAGTCACAAGATCTCCACGGCCTTCTCAATGACAAGAATCTAAGGCAATATGAACCATTAGATTTGAAGACAACCTCTCCTCCTCTGTTGAAACCGAGAACTTCCACCAAGACTCCTCAACCTCGCCGAAAAGGAAAAACCTTCAAATCAGGCAAAGTAGAGAGAGAAGTCAGCGACAAACCACTGCTGGACGAACCGCCATCTTCCATCGGGAACATCGTCAAACCATCACACAATTGAGACAACCAGTGCAACCCACCAAGCCGACCCCAAAATGAGATGATTCTCAAAATCCCACGAGCCAACGTCGGGAGCTCACAGCTATTCCGCCTCACCATCCTCTAGAAAGGTTACGAACATGAGTTGCACCACCAACGCTTCCGTCAAGCCAATCAAGCTTCTACATTGCCTTATCAGGCCGACCAACCACGTCTCTGCACCACATAGAGAGTTGAACCTCCTCCGCCATCACCAAACAACACCACGACCGTCGATGAAGTTCAAGAATAAAATAAAACTAAACTAGATCCAGATCCATATCTAGAATGAAGATGACATTTTTATTGTCTTAAGAAGAGAGAAGAGAAAGAATGGAAAAAGCAATGATTGGGCCTTATAGACTTGGATTATGAATGTTTGGGGCATTTTAAGTAGTTTTTAGATTGTAGATCTTAGTTTTTGGAATTTTAGATTTTGGTATTTGGATGGTAAAAAAGGGAAAAATAAAATAAATTAAATTAAATTGTTCAACATAGACTCATCAAAGTGGGTTTTTGGAATTTGTTTAGAATTTTTTTAAAATTTTTAAAATCTATATTTCTTATTTTTTAGGGAAACTATTTTTCACAATATTGTTGGGTAAATAAATGGATTTAAAATATATATAAAAAAAAAACAAAAATCATCTAAAAGATGAAGAAACTAGGAACTTGTAACAATCAGAATAAAAGCAAATACCAAGCACAACATTTGCTTTATTGGAAATCTTTCAATTCAGTCAAGTACAATCAGATTGTTTGACCATAGTCACACAACATCACACACCATGACTCACATATGTGTCGATCCCGAATTTAGAAACCGACTGAACTAATCTAACACAAATAGATTGTTCTGCCAGAGTTATGCAACACCACAAATTGTGGTTTGCACCTAAAATAATACATATATTATCCATCTCATTTCGACAACAACTGCTGCAAAACACTCTTTGTTCAATTGCCATTGAACCACCAGATCTTGTTCTCTAAACTTCCTTTTCAAGGAGTATATACTTTGAACCATTCGTCATCTTCTTTTCTTTTGATATGAGGATTTCTTTCTTTTTGGAGTGGCTGACCTTCCATGGCAGCCTTTACTCTCTTTTTATTTCACCTCACAAAGTCATGACACTCTCTATATTAGATTATGGTTCTCCAACTCAAAATCAATTGACTATGAGTGGATTGACTCATATCTTTATATACCACTTAAGATCTCTATCCACATATGATGTGGGACATTATTTCCAATACGCGACTTCGAAATGATGACACTTATAGCCATTGATCTTGGTATGTTCGGGCATAGATCATCGTACCAAAATTTTGGAACAGACCGATTATAGATCGGATTGGGCATCGTGTAATCAAGCTATGATATCATATTAAACTATGTGTTTCCAACTCAAAACCAATTGACAATGAATGGATTGGCTCATATCCTTTATATACTACTTAAGATCCCTATTCACATTGGTCGGATATTATTCCCAATATCCATCAGATGGTCCATGCCTCTTCTCAATATCCATTACTTTTCTGCTGTCGAGTCGTTTATGTGTTGATTGAAGTTACCCATAAAACCACGTCAACACCTGCCATATTATTTCTTTGTAGTGTGTGATAGAAGACACTGCTTCCACTTGACCACTCTTCTGATGTCACATCGTTGTTTATTCTGAGGTAGACCACTACTTCTTTTAGTCCAATATTCTCTTTCCACCTCTCTGCACCTTCCTCCATTGTCTGAAACAAAAGGCTATTAGAGTAGATTAAATTAAACTGAATGTTGTTTATTAAATAAAACAAACACCTAAAACGCGCTCTCTCTCTCTCTTTTTATCTAAAAAAAACTGCTTCAAAGAAAAAAAACCTTCTTCTCTAAGAAGAAACACTTCCGATTTGATCTTGGCCGGTGGCCGACGCATCTCTTATGTCGATATTATACCCATGCTTTCTGTATATATATCTAATTAATTATATATTTACAAATATATCTACTCTACATTTTCAGTCTGAAATGAGTTTCTAATTTATGCATCAGTTTGAATTCAATCATCATTGCAAAAGTCGATGATGATGATTGTTTTTATCTCGAATGCGACAGTGGGTCTGCTGCAACATCAATAACAAGTGATTTCTTCAGGTAGCACTAGTGGCGGTATATTATAGTAACCGCTTATAATGATGTTATGCGACAAGGTTTCATTCTCGTTTTATTCAGGCATTGTCAGTTCTAATGGGTAATTATTTTCTCTCTCTTGTGTAGAGGTTTCTTCCGATTTATTCAATTTTTGTGTTGGATTGTTGACAATACCAACAATCTCTTCTATCAAATATGACGAGTATGAAATCGCAGAATCTCTTCCATGATAGTGAAAATTTTAGCCACCCATCAGAAACCAAATATACATAGAGATCAAAGGAATGGGTATCAACAAGGCATCATGAGAGTAAAAACAAAACTTTCAGTAAAAATAATGATGGTTTTTATGCGACAAAAATTTTGGAGTTTTCATGGGATGGAGGATAACTAAGAATAAAAATCGCATATGCTTAAGTTCGAGTACGAAGAAGGAATATAACGGCTTGATAATCTGTTAGCGAATAAGATTTTAGTTGAAAGCGTCGTCAAAAATCGCTTTTATCGGTTGGTCGTTTTGTTTTATTAATAATTTTACTTGATGTATTTATATCATATTGGTATGATCTTTGTGTAAACTTTCTTTTAAATAATTAATGAAACACATTAAAAAAAAAGATATTTTTGTTTTTTTAACCGAGTGCTTTCACCAAATTTGCGGTTAAATCCGGTTAAAGTTCAGTTTCGGAATAATAAAAGCGAATGTACAAAATCTTCAACCCTTAAACCCATTTTCCCAAGAGCTCAAATTTTCTCGGGAAAAATGGCAGAATCCGATTCCGGAGATATTGCAATGGAGGAATCTTCGAATCTCGAGTTGAAAGTGAAAGCGAGAGATCTTCTTACGTCTCCAAGCCACGAAGGAGCAGAGATTCTCGTCGCGCAACTCTCAATACGTCAAGAAACCTACGAATTTCAAACGGCGCTTGCTCTGTTCGATTTCTGCGTTGATAATTTCCCAAATTGCTTAGCCCTAATTCTTCTCAAGGTTTATAGATTTTCTTTCAATAGCTTCATCAGATTCAAATCGATCTATCTCCTTTCTGAAACTCTCACCGAGCTAAGAAATCGCAACATCGATCTCTCTTGCCACGCGCTCCATGAAATCAAACCTCTTCTGATTTCATGCTTAACGATGGAAGAAACCAAAGAATCTGACATCAAGATCCTCAGTAGAATCGTTTCTTTTGTTGCTTACAATATTGTGGTGTTGAATAATGGTAAATGGGAAGAGCTCAGTGATTGTATACTCTCACTAGCTAATACTGATCCAATTTGGGCTTTCGACATCTTCATCGATTTGCCATCACTCTATGGTGAGTTCATTTACAGATTCTTGCAGAAGTTTCTTGCTGAAGTTTACAAGGTTTTGCTTCATCCTGAAGATAGAGTTGAAGATTGGATCTTGGCTTTGAAAGCTGCTGTTAAAATGGGGATTCAGCTTATGGATTCTGAAATGAGATTTGATTTGACAAGAGACATTCTTCACATTGTTACTAAATGTGCTGAGGAGGTTGTGTGGGATGAAATGGAAGAAGAGTTTCTGCAACAAGGGCTTGAAGATCTTGAGAAGTTCTTAGCTAAAGATGCGAACTTTTGTAAATGGAATAGTGATCAATGCAGGTTTGTGGCAGAGTTTGCGTTTAGGATCTCAGATATCGGAACATACATCACCAAGGAAGCTGCCAAGAAGATCTATCAAATGGTTACAAAAATGGACAAGTACGTTCACAGTTCAGCCTTCAGGCTCAGTCCCTCTCGTGGTGAATATCAAGATCTTGGAGTAGAATCTGAAGATGAGTTTTACAACAATTTGTTTGTTTCATCTTCAGTGGAAATCATGAGAATGGTGGCATTAACTGATATTGATGACTGGTTGAGAGAGGTAGCAATCCTAAGACTCCATCAGTTACTTTGTGATCACACTTCCATGAAATCGGAAATAGACGTGCCAGAGATCAGAAAACTCCAGCCATTGCTCATCTCTTGCCTTTCAGAAGTAGGAATTCCCGAGAGCACGTTCAAGATTCTTGGCCAGGTTGTATTCCACGTTGCGCTTGAGTTGTCCAACTACCAAGAAGACAACTGGTTTGATCTATGGGACTACATTGCAAGA
>CM051386.1:21042613-21055113 GCA_028015245.1 Cardamine occulta
GAGTGCAAAACATTGTTCAAGCAAACGGTTTATATCTTCCAGTGCTTAACAATGCGGCTTGATGATAAAGAGTTTGTGATTCCTGCGATAAATAATCTTCTTCCTGAGATTCACAGAAGGCTAAACTTACCAGCAGACTTGTTGGAAGATAACAGTTGCTGGGTCTTGGCGTTTACGGGTGCGTTCTGTGCAGCAATTCACTTGATAGAGATCTCAAGTCACGCAGAATCTCTTAAGGAACTTGTATATAAGATGATAGATTCAGTGAGAGAGCTTGTGGAAAGAGGAATGGAAGTTGAGCTTGTGAGGAGAGCTTTCTTAGATGTGGAAAGCATTGTGGAGAAACAAGTTGACGTTTACACTACTAATGACTACAGATTCGTTTATGGTTTGCTTTGGAGGCTCGATGCGATCAAAGGCATGAGCATGGATAGTAAGATTGGGTTGTCTAGAATCAGGGCGATTCTGGTAAGAGTGCCAGAGGAACTTAAGTTGGCCCCAGAGAGTGAGCTTGATTGGTTGAACCAACCTGAGACTTAGGAGTTTTATAATACGAAATTCTGCAGAATCTAGTTTTTCATGTATAGTTTTCATCAGAGAAATAATTGTAAAGAAACAAGTGAAGTACACATGTTATTGTGATTTTTGGCAATGTACTCAGTCTTTAAAACACTTCAGTCAAAGCAAATTGATTACACTTGGAAGAAGCTGCTTCTTTAGGACATTGATGAGTGGTAAGAACTTATCTTGTTGATCCACTTTGAACCTTAACTTTGACCACTTCACGACATCTCAATTCTCCATGAAATGTCTCATCTGTTTTACTTCTCTACAACTTCCTCCATACCATGATATCATGATTAGGTCTTTATGCATTGCCGATTGAATTCTATAAAGAGATGATTGAAAAGAGTATCACTTTTGGAATTGAGATCATACAAGATGATACTGGATCACACAGCGAAATCAGGATATGTGAGATCAGACCATAATGCTTTTGGTTATTTGCTGAAGAGTTTTGGTTTCTTGTACAAGAAGAAACGTTTGTGGTCTCTTGTTGACTGATCAAAGTTTAGATTGAAACGTAAACCGGGGGATTTTTTAATGAACCGGCTCGAATTCTGGTTTGATTATTTTGTTAACGAGGTTCGAAGGGTTTTATCTCTGTTTCGTTCAGTGATGTTTTTTTGGGTTACTTATCTGATTTCGTTGTTAGGGTTCGTTTCTTATTCGTTTTCTTTCTAGACCAGTTCTATTTTGTTGCTAGGGTTCTATTTCTAAGTTTGTTTCCTTGTTCTCGGTTTGATCACATTTTATTGTGATTTATCTCAATCCCTTTCTTCAGTTTGTTGATATCTTCAAACCCTAATTGACTCTGGTTTGTAGGTAAGTAATTCTGTAGCCATGGCTGGCAAAAAAATGGAAACAGCTTATGAAGATTTAATCAGTAGCCTACCAGATGAGGTTTTGGGACAGATCTTGTCTCTGATCCCTACTAAAATTGCTGCATCTACATCAGTTCTCTCAAAGTGATGGAGGAATCTGTTGCCTCTTGTTCACAACCTTGATTTCGATGAGACGAAAGTCATTAATCCCAACATAAACTCAGCAAATCGTGTTCTTGTTTCCGATTACTTGACTTCGTGAAGAAAACCCTTGTAGTAGCATCATTGACTTCGTGAAGAAAACCCTTGTCTTGCTACGCGATTTTCCCATCAAGAAGTTCTCTTTGAAATGGGATTCACCATTCGAAAAGTCTCGTATCAACCATCTGATTTACAATGTGTTGAAACGTGGAATCTTAGAACTACACTTGTCACCATCAGCAAGACATTGGTTAAACTCACTCTATCCCATGGATTTTATAAGCAACACTCTCATCCTCCGGGCGGTGTTCTTTTCCCTGCACTCAAAACTCTCTGTCTGTTTTCAACGTTTTTTGCGATTGGAGCTGCTGATTTGTATGACTGCCTCCTCGCGAGCCCTATGCTTGAGGAAGTCAACATATGTGAGGATGATCCTCTTGCGACACCAGTCTTTTTTTCGGGTTGGCAAAAAGAGGTTTGGGGTTTATCCATCAAGAGAATATCCATTTTTTACTATTTTCATGATCGAGATGATCACTCATGTGTTATCATTAAGACCCCCAATCTTGTGTACCTTGACTACTCTAGTTACGTCGAAAAAGATTATGTTGTTCAATTGGATTCGCTTGTAGAAGCTAGACTGGATCTTCGACTATGGAAGTATAATGATTATTGGGGTGATGCAACCAAACTCATTGTAGCTATAAGGAATGTGGTAACCCTTCACTTGTCTGCTGATTCTCTTGAGGTCAATTTCCTACTCAAGTTATATAGTGTCTGCAAATGTTCAAGCCATGAAGTAGTTTGATAATCTTATTTGTCTGTAAATGTTCAAGCTATGACTTAGTTTGATCATTTTGTTTTGTTTCGTTTTGATCATTAGGTGTTTTGTTTTTGCTGTAAATCTATGCCCGAATTCAACAACCTCGTTAAGTTATCTTTTGAGAGCCACAAGGAACGGAGTTGGCAAGTATTGCCACTTTTTCTTAATAAATCTCCAAACCTAGAAACTCTAGTCATCAAGGTATGTATGAAAACGAACCAAGCCAATGTAACCAAATAAGGACTAACTTTTCTGTTTGTTATCATTTCAGGGTCTTGTACATATGATCACAGATGAATGTGGGGATGCATGTGTTTGTGTTCATGAGAAGAACACTAGTTGTTTATTGTTGTGTCGAGTGAAGGTGCTAAAGATATATGGGTATGGAGGAAGTTGCAGAGAAGTGAAACAGATGAGACATTTCATGGAGAATCTGAAGTTTCTTGAAGTGGTCAAAGTTAAGGTGCAAGTGGATGAACAAGACAAGTTATTACCAATCACCAATGAACTAATGAAGCTCCTTCCTACAGCTTCTTCCAAGTGCAACATCCAATTCATTTGATTCTCTTCACATTGGTTTCTCTCTTTTGACTTTATGATTCATATTTAGAAGTTTGATGCTACCAATTTTTTTTAGCATGGGAAATTGTCCAATAAATGAAAGATTATTAGTGAACCCTCAAGATAAAAAGTGTTTATTGAAAAGAAAAATGGAAAAGCTTTTATTGAAGTGTTTTAAGAACAAGTACATTTTCCGAAACTTTATCTAACTCTTTATGTACAATTTTCTTCTCCAATGCAAACTATACATAACCCTTAGGCCTCAGATAGGTTCTCTGGCAACTCTTTAGCCATTGCATCCACTTCTCTCTCGACAATCACATTGATTCTCCACAACACAATCTTACTTTCCCATTTCATACCTTTGATTTCATATAGTCTCCAAAGCAGACCCTTAATGAATTTGTATTCATTCCTATCATACCATTGGATCTGTTTCTTCACAATGTTTTCAACATCTCTGAAAGCTCTCCTCACAAGTCCAACTTCCATTCTTCTTTCCACAAGCTCTCTCACTGAATCTATCATCTTATCTGCAATCTCCTCAACGGATTTAACCTGACTTGGGGTCTCTACCAAGTGAATGCTCGCACAGAACGCACCTGTAAACGCCAAGAACCAGCTACTGTAATCTACAAACAACTCTCTTGGTGGGTTGAGCCTTACTCTTATCTCTGGCAGAAGATTCTCCATCACAGGAATCACAAAATCGTCATCATGAAGCGCCATTGTTAAGCACTGGAATATATAAACAGCTTTCTGAAACTCTGTTTTGCTTTGAGATGCAATATAGTCAACAAGACCATCCCATTTCTCATCTTGGTTGACAAAAATCTCACGAGCAACGTGGTTCACCAACTCACCTAAGACTTAACAAACTCTCAGAGATTCCTTCTTCCTTAAGGCAAGAGATAAGCAATGGCTGGAGTTTTCTGAACTCTGAAATGTATATTTTCACTTTCTTGTTAGTGTGATCAGATAGTAAGAAGTTGAGTCGTCTAATAGCTGAGTTGACACAAAGATCTCTATGACTTGTAGTGATGATAAATTCATCAAATGATCATACCATTCACAGTCATATTCTGCTATATCATTCCTAAAATCATTCTTCGATGGTTTAGTAACCAACGTAACGATCTTCTTCACAATCTCCTTAATCTCTATTCCTCCGATTTCTCCAATCTTGATCATAGACTCTGACACAAACTCGCATTGAATTTTAGTGTACTTGTACAAACTCATGTCTCTTAAGAAGAACCTCTTGAATTCTTCAAGCCCTCGTACCAAAAACTGTTCCTTTCCCATCATCACAATCTCATGAGCTGAATTCAGAATAGTGAAAAGCTGATTCCCCATTATCTTCTTTATCACGTCAAGTTTCATTTTAATATTGAAAAACTGAATTCCCAGTTTAACAACAGTTTTTAAAGCTAAGCTCCAATCTTCAACTCCAATTTGCTTAGTCTTCTCTAAACAAATCACCATAAACCTAAAGATGAAGTCCTTGAACACTGGTGGCAATCGATGAAGATGTGAAAAGCCTTGACAGTTTCTTGTTCTGCAAGCAAGAAGATACATTCACTGAGCTCTTCCCATTTATCATTATACAACGTTACAACATTGTAAGCTACAAAAGAAACGATTCTTCTGAGGATCTTGATGTCAGATACTTGGTTTCTTGCCTTTTTAAGCATGAAATTAGAAGTGGTTTGATTTCATGGAGAGGGACGCGAGAGAGACTGAAGTTGCGATTTCTGAATTCGTTGAGAGTTTCTGAGAGGAGATAGATTGATTGGAATCTGATGACGCCATTGGAAGAACATTGATAGACTTCAAGAAGCTTTAGGGTTAAGCAATTTGGGAAATCAGAGACGCAGAAATCGTAAAGAGCGCGCGCTATCTTATATTCTTTGGTTTCTTTAGACATAAAGAGTTGATTGACCAGAGTAGCTAATTCTTCGTGACTTCGACTCACAATAATTTCCCGAGCTTTCTCCGCCATTGCACTTTCTCCTGAGTCGGAGGATTCTGCCATTTTTTCCGAGAAAATTTCTATCTATTTATGATGGATACGTGGGTAGAGAAATAGAGTATTATAATATTAAGAGAGAAAAACTCAAATATACCACATTTTAGCATATATTACTAGAGTGTATCCAATCTTTTTGGAATTACTAGAATAATACAAATCGTTAAGGAAATGTCATTTATGTCTTTAGGGTTCTGAGATTTGTTTTTTTTCTAGTTTTCGCAGTTTTTTTTTTTTTTTTAACAGTTGGAAACTGAAACGTTTTCTATTTCATAACTAACATATTTAGTTTAAAATTTAGTGTTCATAAGAAAAAAAAAACATACAAACATAAACTCATCTCTCTCTCGCTCTCTCTCTCTCTCGTCAGTAATCCGTCATCGAAATCCGTTGCAATCTCCCCATTTTTCATTGTCGAAATCCGTCGCTATCTCCCCATCTTTCATCGTCGAAATCCGTCGCAATCTCCCCATCTTTCTTTCGCTCTCGCTCTCTCTCTCTCTCGCTCGAAATCCGTCGTCGAAATCGCCTCCTCTGTCGTCGGTAAGAAAGTTGAATTTTGTTTTTTTAAAATTTACTTGCTTGTTTATGATGTTGATATGGGGTTATTGCTTAGGGTTTACAAATTTTTGAGCACTTGCAACTGAGTGTATACTAAATCTGAGTTATCAAGCACAACAACAACATAATCACGACACCAGATTTGGTATACAATCAGTTGCAATCAGATGGCTGACTTTATGATATGTAGTGGCTGACTTATGGATTGCTTTACGGCTGACTTATGAATTACTTTATGGCTGACTTATCGTTTCTGGCTGGTTTATGGTTTACTTTATGGCTGACTTATTGTATGCTTTATGGCTGACTTATGTTTTACTTGGCAGAGTTATGGTTTACTCAATGGCTGACTTATGGATTGCTTTATGGCTGACTTATGTTTCTGGCTGATTTATGGTTTGCTTTATGGCTGACTTATTTTTTGCTTCATGGCTGACTTATGTTTTACTTGACAGAGTTATGGTTTACTCAATGGCTGACTTATGGATTGCTTTATGCTTTATGGCTGACTCATTGTTTGCTTCATGGATGACTTATGTTTTTTAATTTTTGTGTTTGACGCAGATGGAGGGACCAAAGAAATACCCACCTAGACGTTATAAAGAAGGAAAGTTTCCATTGCAGAGCAAGAGTATGAACCACAATTGTCTTACCTCGAGTTTAGCATCCGTCCGAGATGCAATAGGGATTGATGTCTGGAATGAAATCAAGGGCACAAAATTAGGAATAATTCCTAAGTTAGTGGACAATGACTACCAGTGGTCTGCGAAGATTGTGCAATATCTTCTTTCTCATCAGTTGATCCTGAAGAGTGTTAATGAAATTTGGGCAGTAATAGGTCGACATCCAATAAGATTAGGCTTAGATGAGTTTATCGACATAACTCGCCTAAAGACAGAGCCGCCTAGTATAGAATCCTGTGAACCCGAGTATGCAATGTTGAGAAGTTGGGTGTGCAGGTGGCCCAAAATGGAATGAATTGGCTAAAGTGTTTGGTAAGTGTCCGGGATGGAATCCTGAAAAGCGGAAAATGGTGGGGTTGTTATGTATCCTACATATGGGGATCTATGGTCTACATCACAACTCGAGAATACCGCTAGAAGATGCGAAAAGAGTCTTCAAAGATGAATGGATTGATGACTATCCTTGGGGTTTAGTTGCTTATAAATCTCTTATTGAGGGTGTTAGTAATGCACAGTTGGATAGAAATGGATACACGGTTAATGGCTGCGTGCTTGCCCTTCTCTTTTGGGCATTTGAATCAATAATGATTTTTGGAGAGCGTTTTGGTAGAATCGTTGATGAAAATGAAATTTCATTCCTCAAATGGGGCAGAACTCGTACTTGAGCTAATTTGGACAAGGTTATTAACGAAGAGATTACCACACACGGTCGGGTAAGTTATTATGGCTGACTTTCATTTATATTATGACTGACTTTCATTTATATTATGGCTGACTTTCGTTTCTATTATGGCTGACTTTCGTTTCTATTATGGCTAACTTATCTTCTGATGTTATTGGAATATTTTGCTAGGTCTGTGTCAGAAAGATGATCGTGCCGCCGGTTGATAAGATTTATCCTTTTACCAATGGAGAACAATGTGTAGACGAAGAGCTTCATAACTTGATAGTCGACATAATTAAAGATCGTTTTGTCAAAGGGTATTGGGATGTGAAGGACAAGGATGATGGAGTCCATGGAAAGAAGAATAAGAATAAAAGGTGGAAAACAGATGTTATTGAACCACCGAGGAAGAAGCGGAAATCGAAAGGTGATGATGAGTCGACTAATTCCATTAGGACAAGAAACAGTGATGATCAGTCGATTAAATCGAAAGGTGATAAGACCCTGGAAAAGCACCGTGATAGAGAGGACAAACGATCTGGCCTAGTGGAATTAGTGGAAAATCTCTTAAGAAGATTTGAAGCAATGGAGAAAAGTTTTTCTGAGGTTGAAGCTAGCATGGAAGAAAAGTTTGCTAGATTGGAGGAAAAGCTTGGCCATAGTATAACTTTACTTGGAGACAGAATTGGATGGCTTGAAGCTAAACTGCATGAGATAAAAGACCGCAAAGAACATGTTGAAGTGGATTCATCTGATGCTGATGAGGT
This sequence comes from Cardamine occulta, assembly GCA_028015245.1. Lineage (NCBI taxonomy): Eukaryota > Viridiplantae > Streptophyta > Magnoliopsida > Brassicales > Brassicaceae > Cardamine > Cardamine occulta. The sequence continues at coordinate 21,050,288 of CM051386.1, forward strand.
TCAATCAAAGGCTGACAATGCGCATGATGTTACTACTAAGGTATGAATTGTAATTACTTTACGGCTGACTTGTTATCCTTTATGGCTGACTTTCGTTTATATGACGGCTGACTTATCATCATTGATGGCTGACTTATCATATCATCATTACAGGCTGACAATGCGCAGGATGTTACTAGTAAGGTATGAATTGTAATTACTTTACGGTCGACTTATCTTTCGTTTAACGGCTGACTTTAGTTTATATTATGGCTGACTTAGCATCATTAATGGCTGACTTATGGATTGCTTTATGGCTGATATATCATACATTTTCTATTACAGTTTGCACCCCAGGCAAAGAAAGTCATACAGCCGTCAGAAATCCAAGATATAGATGACGATTTTGTTATCCAGGACCTAGTACCTAGCGCGAGCAAGAATAAGAGATCGTTAAGGCAAACTGCCTCGAGGATGGAGGCAGTAGATAAGATGAAGACTGAAGCAGAGCAGAAAAAGAAGGCTCAGGAATTGAAGAAAAGGAAGCAAGAGGAAAATAAAAAGAAAGACGAAGAGAAAAAAAGGAAAGACGAAGAGGAAAAAAGGAAAGAGGAAGAGGAAAAGAAAAAGAAAGAGGAAGGGAAGAAAAAGAAAGAGGAAGAGAAGAAAATGAAAGAGGAAGAGAAGAAACAGAAAGAGGAAGATAAGAAAAAGAAAGAGGAGGAGAAGAAACATAAAGAGGAAGATGAAGAGAGTAAAAAGACTGTTGTTGGATATAAGAGCAAAATCATCTTCAAGCAACCAAGAGTGGTTAGAAAGAAGAAACAGAATATTCCTCAACTGATAGATGAAAGTGATTCAGATCTGAATATACCAGGGGACAGTAGTGATGTGATTGACGTTACTAAGGAATTTAAGGAAGAAGATTACAAGATGTTGCCTCAACCAGAAGAAAAGACATCCGAGACCATGGAGGATAAGCTAAGGGCAGCAAGACTGGCAATACAAGCAGGTAAATACCGTGATCAAACGAATCCTGTACCTTATCCGTATGTTGGACATACAGGGCAGACGTGTATGAGGGAAGGCTTAGTTCCTTCAGTAGCGATCTATGATCCATGTAAGGCACCTGATGCACAGAGATTGGAGGCAGTTTGGACTATCTCCCACCGTTCAGGTACGTTCAATCTAGTTAAATAATGTTGGTTGTCTACGTTTTTCCTCATTGTTTTAACATTTTTTTTCAGGTCAATCCTATCAGAAGATAAACTACCAGAAGAAATTGACTTTTACTTTGTTCTAACCACTCCGAGGGACCAATGGCCTAATGAAAAATATGGATGGTTAGGAGATGATGTAAGTAATGGCTGATTTATAACAGTTAGATGGCTGATTTATAACAGTTTCACGGTTGACTTATCTTATCGTTTAACGGCTGACTTATCGTTTCGTTTAACGGCTGATTTATCTTATCGTTTCACGGCTGATTTATCTTTTTTTTTTCGGCTGACTTATCATTTCTTTTTTAAAATTTACAGCATATCCAGGCGTTTATGAGGATGCTCTCTAAAAGGTCTTTCAAAGATCCATCCCCTTACCACAATACGCGTTTTGTGTTTCTGGACCAATGGTTTGTCAGTTTTTGGGCGCGGGATTACGAGCAGTACAAGATAGATCCTAGGAAGTGGAAATTCCCAGAAGCTTGGTACGATTTAGCGAATGGTCTGAGACCCAAAGATATGGTTACTAGGAAAAAGTGGTATTACGATATTGACCACTTATATATGGTGCACCAAGTGAATACAAACCATTGGGTAGCTATGGATGTGAATTTGAAGGACTTGACAATAGACTGTTATGACAGCATCATGGGTCCCACGATAGATGAATTAGATAGAATGATCCTCGACCAGTGTCGTTTTGTCACGCGGATGGTACCTCCTTTTTTGAATGAGTTTATACCTTCAGATGTGAGACCACCGAGTGTGGTGCCTTTTGGTTGGAGAAGGATCAAAACAGGAGTCCCTCAAAACGTAAATCCAGGCGACTGTGGTGTGTTTTCAGTTAAGTACCTCAAGTGTCTAGCCCTAGGTGTGCGTTTCGATGGCATATGTGACGCTAACATGCAACAAATACGAGAGTGTATGGCGTCAGATCTTCTACAAGAGGCATCTAACCTTTTCTCATATATTGGTTGATGTAATGCCGTATTTAAGAACAATTGACTTCTCTTTAATTTAGGGACTTATCGTTTATTTAAGTAACGGCTGACTTATCTTTTTGTTTAACGGCTGATTTATCTTTTTGTTTAACGGCTGATTTATCTTTTTGTTTAACGGCTGACTTATCTTTTTGTTTAACGGCTGATTTATCTTTTTGTTTAATGGCTGACTTATCTTTTTGTTTAACGGCTGATTTATATTATACGGCTGACTTAAGATTTTAATCACGGCTGACTTATGATTTTAATCACGGCTGACTTATCAAAATTGCCGCCTAAATCGAAGTTCAAAATTTATAATTGCCGCCTAAACGGCTGATTTATACTCTTTGATGGCTGACTTATGAGACATGATCAACTTAATATTCTTCGAATCGAATCCTATTTTAACCGATAATATGGTAAAATTATTACCAAAAACCATTTTATGCGACTAAACGTAACATAAACGATATAGAGTGACAAATTAGAGGGGATACATATAATAAAAATGTGTTGAAAGTGTATAAGCAGCTATGAATCTATGCCGACGAAACTACACGTTACAAGTTTTGGCATTATGTCCAACCTGAGCACAAAGAGAACAAGTGTGTTGCTTCCTAGGACGTTTCTTCTCCTGCGCTATTTCTAAACAAGATTTCATACGAGATTTCTTGGGCCTTCCTGGCTGTTGACGAGGAACTGGGGGCGTGCAAACTAAGTTAGCTATACGATCCGGTACAGGGAGCGCCGTATCTATAGGCATTACTATGCCAGCGTAAGCGTTCGCCATATAATCTGTCGTATAACATGGGTCACATAGTAGGATACGAGATACGTTCATATACTCCGCAGTAGCGATTGCATGTTCACACGATATTTTCTCCATGTCAAAACAACGGCAAGTGCATTTTTTCTCGGCCAAGTTTACAATATGTAACGAGGATCCGCATACAACTTCTATATGAACATAATCAATCTCCTGTACATTCGCAAGTCTTGCCCCACTGACACGGCCCTGCAAGTATTAAAAAAAATACACGGCTGACTTATCAAAAAAGGACAGCTGACTTATCAAAAAAGACACAGCTGACTTATTAAAAAAAGACACGGCTGACTTATCAAAAAAAGACACGGCTGACTTCTCAAAAAAAGGACGACTGATTTATCTTATCGTTTAACGGCTGATTTATGAGAGTATAACGGCTGACTTATAAAACAAGTTACCTCTAGTAATTTCTCAACAGCACGTGTGAGCATGGTCCTCATCGACCTCGCATCCTGGCGTCGCTCAGCAAACCACCTCGTCATCATTGACCTAATCGATTGCAAGAGTCGAATAATAGGGTAATCCCTAGTTTTTGAAAGTACCTTGTTCATCGATTCTGCAATATTTATGGTCGTCAAGTTATATCTATTGCCTAGAAAATGAACCAGTGCCCACATCCGTACATCGGATCTCTGAAGGTAGCCATGAAGGTCAGGATTAAGGGTTGCAATCTCATCGAATGCAGCCTGAAAATCATCCATTCTATAACAATTCGCAGCTTTCTTCACAAGGCGAAAATGGCTTCTACCTTTGTACCGTACCAAGATGTTCTTATACAAATGATATGTACAAATTCCATGAGCTGCGAGCGGATACAACATTCCAATTGCTTTCCCTATCGATTTATGCCTATCCGATATGATTGCAAGAGCCTTATCGTCGGGAATAATAATCTTTAGTTGGGAAAAAAACCATTGCCAAGATTCATTATTTTCAGTGTCAACCACATCGAAGGCTATAGGAAAAATTTGGAAGTTACCATCTTGAGCTAATGAAGTGAGGAGCGTCCCTTTGTATTTTCCATGTAGAAATATACCATCGACAATGACTACTTTACGCATGTATGGTAATCCACTCACGCTCGCTCCAGAAGCAAGAAAGAGATACTTGAATCTCGATTCTACGTCAAGTTGAAGGCGCATAACAGTACCCGGGTTTGCCCTTCGTAACATATACAAGAAAGAAGGCAAGTCTTCAAACCACTTATGAAGACTGGCCGTATCAAGCTGTCTCATAATTTTTAACGTCTTATGAGACTTCCAATAATCCATCTATACAGAAAGATAAATCAGCCGTATAATACGATAAGTCAGCCACATGGAAAAATAAGTCAGCCACATGGAAAGATAAGTCAGCCGATAACATAATGTCTTGCATTACCTTGATACCAAATTGCTTGTTGATAGCTACCCCGACATGCCTAGGAAGGACCGTTGGATCAATGTCACCAATGAAATCTCTGTATAAGACTCCTAAAACAGCTGGTGTTGCCTGTCGAGATCATGCAAAACGCTCAGTTATAGAACATGTGTGTTCTGAATCAAATTTACGAACATAAAACTCTGGAGAATCTCCATATGTAGATGCACGAACTTTCCAGCTACATCCATCTACCCAACATCTAACAATGAACAATTATGGAGTTGATATTGAGACATCGAAATCGAATCGATCTCTCACCGAAAGAAGTTTCAGTCGATTCTCCAAATCTTTTTTCCTATCGTAGCGTTGTCCGACGGCGAGTTTTAACGATGACATCTCCAAATCTCGGACAACATTAGAGGTGTTCAATTCTTGTATAACAACGTTTTGAGATCT
>CM051386.1:21060113-21117613 GCA_028015245.1 Cardamine occulta
TTTGGGTAGAGCCGGATCGAAATGTTGGCTAGGTAAACGTCCTGTAGTAAGAGGAGTAGTTATGAACCCTGTCGACCATCCCCATGGAGGTGGTGAAGGGAGGGCTCCAATTGGAAGAAAAAAGCCCGTAGCCCCCGGGGGTTATCCTGCACTTGGAAGAAGAACTAGAAAAAGGAAAAAATATAGTGAGACTTTGATTCTTCGTCGCCGTAGTAAATAGGAGAGAAAATCGAATTTCTTTCTTCGTCTTAAAAAAAATAGGAGTTAATTAACTGTGACATGTTCACTAAAAAAAAATCCTTTTGTAGCAAAGCATTTATTAAGAAAAATAGAGAAGCTTAATACAAAGGCGGAAAAAGAAATCATAATAACTTGGTCCCGGGCATCCACCATTATACCCACAATGATTGGCCATACTATCGCTATCCATAATGGAAGGGAACACTTACCCGTTTATATAATCGATCTTATGGTAGGACATAAATTGGGAGAATTTTCACCTACTATAAATTTTCGAGGACATGCGAAAAATGATAATAGATCTCGTCGTTAATTAAATGAATTAAAAAAAATGAATATAGATTTTTTTTTAGTGAGAGGTAAACCTTATGATAAAGAAGAGAAAGAAGAAATCATATACTTCCGTATATGCTTTAGGGCAATATATATCTATGTCTGCCCACAAAGCACGGAGAGTTATTGATCAAATCCGTGGACGTTCCTACGAAGAAGCACTTATGATATTAGAACTTATGCCTTATCGAGGATGTTATCCCATTTTTAAATTGGTTTATTCTGCAGCAGCAAATGCTAGTCACAATAAAGGTTTCAAAGAAACCAATTTAGTCATTAGTAAAGCTGAAGTGAACCAAGGAAATACTGTGAAAAAATTAAAACCTCGTGCCCGAGGACGGAGTTACCCCATAAAAAGATCCACTTGTCATATAACTATCGTATTGGAAGATATATCCTTCTATCAACAATATGAAGAATATTTAATGTATTTAAAAAAACCTGGATGTAGCAATGAAAACAGAAATCTAACATGTTATGATACATATAGTAGTGGAGGCCTATGGGACAAAAAATAAATCCACTTGGTTTCAGACTTGGTACAACCCAAAGTCATCATTCTCTTTGGTTTGCACAACCAAAAAAGTATTCTGAAGGTTTAGAAGAAGATAAAAAAATACGAGACTGTATTAAAAATTATGTCCAAAAAAATATAAGAATATCCTCTGGTATGGAGGGAATTGCACGTATCGAAATTAAAAAAAGAATCGACCTCATCCAGATCATAATCTATATGGGATTTCCTAAATTATTAATTGAAGATAAACCCCGAAGAGTCGAAGAATTACAGATGAATGTTCAAAAAGAACTTAATTGTGTCAATAGAAAACTCAACATTGCTATTACCAGAATTTCCAATCCGTATGGGGATCCTAATATTCTTGCAGAATTTATAGCTGGACAATTAAAAAATCGCGTTTCTTTTCGAAAAGCAATGAAAAAAGCTATTGAATTAACTGAACAGGCGAATACAAAAGGAATTCAAGTACAAATTGCAGGACGTATCGACGGAAAAGAAATTGCACGTGTTGAATGGATCAGAGAAGGCAGAGTTCCTTTACAAACAATTGAAGCGAAAATTGATTATTGTTCCTATACAGTTCGAACTATTTATGGAGTCTTAGGAATAAAAATTTGGATATTCGTAGACGAAGAATAAAAAAACTTTATTTGTCTTTACATTTTATCCAACAATAAAAAACTAAAACTATGTAATATAACACTATACAGAAAACAGAAATAAAAAAATTGCAGTCTTCTTTTTTGTGTTTAAGAATAAAATCAGCAATTCTATAAGGTTGAATAAAAATTTCCATCAAAACTCCTTTGATATAATTGCTATGCTTAGTGTGTGACTCGTTGGTTTAGGATTCGATTAGATTAAGATAAACAAAAAAGAAAAAAGAACTTACCTATAACAGCAACTAATAACTATAGCATTAATAAATAACCTAAGCAACTCATTGCTTAGATTATCTGGATCCAAAAAATCAGTCAAGATACGGTAGACTGATCATAACACTGTAGCGACTGAATTTTTTTTACAAAAAAAGAATAAAGAAATATGATTAGTAACTTATGAAAGGTAATCAAAAGTATACGGATAAATGGAAGGATGAAAGAAAGAAAGAGAGAAAAAATTGAATATTAATGATATATGATTCCAATTTGGAAAGTCTATGAGGTCACTGTAAGAAAAGCAATGTAATAAAGCATCAATACAGATTCATTCATAATAATTAGATAAATCTGTTCCGAAAACCAAAAATTAAGAGCCTTGAGCCAATAAAAACTGAGAAAATTGACTCAAAAACAAATTAAAAAATGAAATTCAAAATTTCATGTAAGAGCTCCATTGTAGAATTCGGGCCTAATGATTAATCAAGAAGCGATGGGAACGACGGAACCCATGAATATAGAGGATTCTCTTGAAAAATAAATCTTAGTAATTCATTGGACAGGATGGCGGAATAAACCAGAAACTTTATTATCTATTCTGATTTTTATTCAGAGACCTCGTGGGATAAACATCAAACTTAAATAGAGATTGAAAGAGTAAATATTTTCGGCGAAATCTTTTTTATTTGAAAAAAAAAGTAATAAAAAAAAATTCAAAAGATAAAAGAAAAAAAGGATTTGTTAGAATATTCTAACTCTAACAAAAACGACATTCGAGATGATGATATTCCGTTATTTTTAAATAAATAGAATTAATCTTGGATTCCATTTCGAAAAAGACATACAAAAATTTAGAAGAGATCGGATGAAATTTCAAAAAATACCATGATTAATAGAATTAATCATTAACTACATCTATATCTTAAATACAAGCTTTTTTAGTCCTTTTATTCGCAAGGAGCTGGATGAGAAGAAACTCTCACGTTCAGTTCTGTAGTAGAGATGGAATTTCTAATTTAGAAAAAAACCATCAACTATAACCCAAAAAGAACCAGATTTCGTAAACAACATCGAGAAAGACTAAAAGGAATATCTTCTCGTGGGAATCGTATTTGTTTTGGCAGATATGCTCTTCAAACACTTGAACCCGCTTGGATCACATCTAGACAAATAGAAGCAGGACGCCGAGCAATGACACGAAATGTACGACGTGGTGGAAAAATTTGGGTACGTATATTTCCAGACAAACCAGTTACAGTAAGACCTGCGGAAACGCGTATGGGTTCTGGGAAAGGATCCCCGGAGTATTGGGTAGCTGTGGTTAAACCAGGTAAAATCCTTTATGAAATGGGTGGTGTACCCGAAAACATAGCCAGAAAAGCTATTTCAATAGCGGCATCAAAAATGCCTATAAAAACCCAATTCATTATTTCTGAATAGGAATATAGAATGAAAAAGCTAAATAACATTTAAGGATAATAAAGATTATCAGTTTTCTTTTTTTGATAAACAATATTTTTTTCCTTCGTCCTTTGCATTAAAAGAAGAGATACAAAACAAAATGATATGATTCAACCACAAACCTATTTGAATGTAGCAGACAACAGCGGGGCTCGAGAATTGATGTGTATTCGAATAATAGGAGCTAGTAATCGCCGATATGCTCATATTGGTGACGTTATTGTTGCTGTAATCAAGGAAGCAATACCAAATACTCCTCTAGAAAGATCAGAAGTGATCAGAGCTGTAATTGTACGTACTTGTAAAGAACTCAAACGTAACAACGGGACGATAATACGATATGATGACAATGCCGCAGTTGTCATTGATCAAGAAGGAAATCCAAAAGGAACTCGAGTTTTTGGGGCGATCCCACGGGAATTGAGACAATTAAACTTTACTAAAATAGTTTCATTAGCTCCTGAGGTATTATAAAACCTAAGTATCGATAGTTTATATAGGATAAAAAAAACGGTATTGAAATAAAATTAATAAATAGATTATGTATCACGCATATACCCTTAATAATCAAATATTAATAATGAAATTCATATATTAATATATAATTCGTCTATATCTATATATAAATAAAAGAAAAAGAACATGTTGATTATATCAAAATTTATAGAACAATAAGGAATTTTAACTTATCATGGGGAAAGACACTATTGCTGATATAATAACCTCTATACGAAATGCTGACATGAATAGAAAAGGAACGGTTCGTATAGGATCGACTAACATCACCGAAAGCATTGTTAAAATACTTTTACGAGAGGGTTTTATCGAAAACGTAAGGAAACATCGCGAAAACAACCAATATTTTTTGATTTTAACCCTAAGACATAGACGAAATAAGAAAGAATCCTATAAAACGATTTTAAATTTAAAGAGAATAAGTCGACCGGGTCTACGAATCTATTCTAACTCTCAACGAATTCCACAAATTTTAGGCGGAATAGGAATTGTAATCCTTTCGACTTCTCAAGGTATAATGACAGATCGAGAAGCTCGACTAAAAAGAATCGGTGGAGAAATTTTGTGTTATATATGGTAATCCTTCTAATATAAAAATTGGATATCCGGAACTTACGATTTGTGAAAAAGGGGGGTTGTGTAATACCACCCCTGCTAAAAAAGTTTCGGATGTTTTACCTCGAATGAAATTAAAGAAAAAAATGAATTAATGAAAGTTTTATTTCTTAATCACTTCCGAACGGCATGGTTCGATTTTTTTAGATACTAAAGATTTGTTTGATTTTAGGTGATGCTTCTCAAAGGATTCGACATATTTTTGTATAGGTATACCTATAGGAGAAAAAAATAACAATTTGAGTAAGTTCTTAGGTATAAGTTAATCAGGGGACAGCCATTTTGAGACTCCATAACAAGGATTCAAATGAGTAAATGATTTTTTCAATTTTAACATTCCTTTCACGAAGATACAATTCAAGATTCAAAAATATCAAGAAACCTTTTTTTCGTCCAACAATAAATATATTCACAGAATTAAGGAAAAACAACTATGAAAATAAGGGCTTCCGTTCGTAAAATTTGTGAAAAGTGTCGACTAATCCGTAGGAGGGGACGAATTATAGTAATTTGTTCCAACCCGAGGCATAAACAAAGACAAGGATAATCTTACTAAAGGAAATAAAGTACAGCAAAAGGCACTTCTAAGGAGCTGGCAAAAAAAGGTCCGTTTTGACATGAAATGGATATATCCATATATTTCTTGTGAAATGAAAAAATATGGCAAAACCTATATTAAGAATTGGTTCACGTAAAAATACACGTAGTGATTCACGTAAAAATGTACGAGAATACCAAAGGGAGTTACTCATGTTCAAGCAAGCTTAAACAACACCATTGGGACCGTTACAGATGTACGGGTCGGGTGATTTCTTGGTCCTCCAGCGGTACTTGTGGATTCAGGGGTACAAGAAGAGGAACACCTTTTGCTGCCCAAACCGCAGCAGGAAATGCTATTCGAGCAGTAGTGGATCAAGGTATGCAACGAGCTGAAGTAAGGATAAAAGGCCCTGGACTGGGAAGAGATGCAGCATTACGAGCTATTCGGAGAAGCGGTATACTTTTAAGTTTCGGACGAGATGTAACCCCTATGCCACATAATGGTTGTAGACCCCCTAAAAAAAGACGTGTATAGAACTAAATAAAGGCTGAAAGGGTTTCAAGAGAAATAAACGATTCAATGATCTGATCAAATAAAATTACTATGGTTCGAGAGAAAGTCAAAGTATCTACTCGGACACTACAGTGGAAGTGTGTTGAATCAAGAAGAGACAGTAAGCGTCTTTATTATGGACGCTTTATTCTGTCTCCACTTATGAAAGGTCAAGCCGACACAATAGGCATTGCGATGCGAAGAGCTTTACTTGGCGAAATAGAAGGAACATGTATTACACGTGCAAAATCTGAGAACATACCACATGACTATTCTAACATAGTAGGTATTCAAGAATCAGTACATGAAATTTTAATGAATTTGAACGAGATTGTATTAAGAAGTCATCTATATGGAACGCCAGAACGCGCTTTATTTGTGTCCAAGGTCCCGGATATATAACTGCTCGAGACATCATTTTACCGCCCTCTGTGGAAATCATTGATAATACACAGCATATAGCTACCTTAACGGAACCAATAGATTTGTGTATTGGATTAAAAATCGAGAGGAATCGCGGATATAGTCTAAAAATGTCAAATAACTTTGAAGACAGAAGTTATCCTATAGATGCTGTATTCATGCCTGTTCAAAACGCGAATCATAGTATTCATTCTTATGGGAATGGGGATGAAAAACAAGAGATTCTTTTTCTAGAAATATGGACAAATGGAAGTTTAACTCCTAAAGAAGCACTTCATGAAGCCTCCCCGAATTTGATTAATTTATTTATTCCTTTTCTACATGTAGAAGAAGAAACGTTCTATTTAGAGAACAATCAACATCAAGTTACTTTCCCCCTTTTTCCTTTTCATAATAGATTAGTTAACCTAAGAAAAAAAAAAAAAGAACTAGCATTTCAATATATTTTTATTGACCAATTAGAATTGCCTCCCAGAATCTATAATTGTCTCAAAAAGTCCAATATACATACATTATTGGACCTTTTGAATAACAGTCAAGAAGACCTTATCAAAATTGAACATTTTCACATAGAAGATGTAAAAAAGATATTAGACATTCTAGAAAAAAAATAGAAAAAGCATTTCAAATTGACTAAAAAGTCAATTTGAAATTGAAATGGATTTTAAACCTTCAACGTAATTTCGATTTTCCAGTCGAACCCATTTTAATTAATTAAATTAATTAGATATGTATCTAGGGAGAATTCATTTTGAAATGACTACTCCCTAGATACCCACGTCTTTTATTTTACAATTGAATAAATTTAATTAAAAAAGACCTAAAGTGGGAGTTTTATCAATTGGTAATGTTGCTCCAATACCTAACCACAAGGCCATCATGTGCCAATCAAAAAGACGGTTGTACGCTACTGGACGATCAAAATGGATTTTGAAACTTATTAACATTTTCCAAAAAGGGTACGGTTAATAAGCCCGCTGGTACTGAAACCATTAAAAGAACACCCAATAATTTGTTAGGCACTGTACGAAGTATTTGAAATACAGGAAAGAAATACCAGTACCCTAATATTTCCAAAGGAGTTGCAAAAGGATCCGCAGGTTCACCAATCATTGATGGTTCTAAAACCGCTAAGCCTACGTTACAGGCAATGGTCCCAAGAATGACTACTGGAAAAATATATAAAAGATCATTGGGCCATGCGGGTTCCCCGTAATAATTATGACCCATACCTTTAGCTAATTTAGCTCGTAATACAGGATCATTCAAATCTGGTTTTTTTGTTATTGGGATAGGTGAATTCTTATGGATCCATCCCCCGAGGGAACCGGACATGATAATTTTTCATCATCCGGCTCGAGCAAGAATTAACCAAACTAAATTAATACATAAAAAATATATATATGTTATCCACAAGTATTTAATATGTAAAAAAAGAATTATCCGATTCCAAAGTTATTGCAACTCAAGATTACCAGAAATTCCATTCTTACAGGTAAATGCCCAACACCCACGTAAGCTTCAAAAATTGATGTGCTTTCTGGATCGTCTCATACCTTATCAATTCGTCCTTAATCTCAAAAATTATATCGAGATTTTTCAAATACAAAGGATTTACTTGTTACTAATGGAGTCTACCTTATACTCTTCATTAGATCCTGTATTCACTCCGATAGTATCATAAATCGAAGTCGATGCAGAGGAAATGAATGCATTTACATACTATATAATTATTTTCGTTTTTTTTTAGTCAAAAATAGCTAAAAACATAATCAGGATTATGTTCCATCCCTTAATCTACTGGATTTTACGGAGCCCACTCATCCACGACATCGTCGGGTATGATCATAGAAAAGATTCTCTTCAAGTGAACCAGCCTATCCCCTGTATGGGGCTTACACAGCGGTTGGAACAAAGACACATTTGGTTTGGTTATGAATTCCAATGTAGCAGATAAAGTAATATTTCTGCACGGCCCGATCAATAGTTCAAGTCACACACTCCCATAATCCATTTTCTCTTCATAGAATTCCCTTCAACTTTTTATGTCAAAAACATAATAAAATATTGTGTAGTTGAAGGGAAATATCCAAATACATGTCTTATTTTTTTAATAATCCACATTTTTGACGAATTTTCTCAGACAAAGAGCCGAAATTTTCTGGAGAAAAATGGCAGAATCCGATTCCGGAGAAAGTGCAATGGCGGAGAAAGCTCGGGAACTTATTTTCAGTCAAAGCCACGAAGAAGTAGCTACTCTGGTCAATCAACTATTCATGCGTCAAGAATCCGAAGAATATCAAACAGCTCGTGCTTTGTACGATTACTGCGTCTCTGATTTCCCAAATCACTTAACCCTAAAGCTTCTCAAGGTCTATCAATGCTCTTCTAATGGCGTCATCAGATTCCAATCGATTTATCAACTTTCAGAAACTCTGAACGAATTCAGAAACAGCAACTTCAAACTCTCTCTCGAGCCTCTCCATGAAATCAAAAGGAATTTGATTTCATGCTTAACAATGCAAGAAACCAACGAATCTGATATCAAGATTCTCAGAAGAATCGTTTCGTTTGTAGCTTACAACGTTGTGATGTTGTATCATGGCAAATGGGAAGAGCTTAGTGATTGTATCTTCTTGCTTGTAGATAAAGAACCTATCAAGGCTTTTAACATCTTCGTCGATTTGCCACCAGTCTATAAGGAATTCATCGATCGGTTTATGAGTAAGATTTTAGAGAAAGCTGGCAATGTCTTTCGTTATCCTAATCAAGATTGGAGCTTGGCTTTACAAACTCTTGTTAAAATGGCGATTCAGCTTTATAATACAGGAATGAAATTGGATGTGATATCGTCGTTGATGGAGACTCAGCTTGACTGTGTTGTGGAGAATGGTAAAGAACATTTTGTGGTACGAGGGCTTAAAGAATTGGAGACGTTCTTGTCACGAGACATGAATCTGTATAGTTACAATAAGGAGCAATGTTGTTTTGTGTCAGAGTTCATGATTCAGATGGGAGCAGTCGAAGAAACACAGACCAAGGAGATTGTGAGGAAGATCAATATGTTGGTTACTAAACCATCAAAGAATGATTTTAAGAATGATAGAGCAGAATATGACCGTGACTGGTATTATCATTTGATGAATTTATCATCACTGCAAGTCTTAAGGATCTTTGCGTCTACTCAACTTGAAGATAGGTCCAGAGAATTGGCTATTAGACGGCTCAACGTCTTACTATCTGATCACACTAAAAAAAATGTGAAACTAGAGATTTCAGAGTTAAGAGAACTCCAGCCATTGCTCATCTCTTGCCTTAAGGAAGGAGTCCCTGACAGTATGTTCAAAGTCCTAGGTGAGGTTGTGAACCATGTTGCATATGAGATGCTTGTCTATCAACGTGAGAAATGGGATGATCTACGTGACTATATTGTATCTCAAAGCAAAATAGAGTTTCAGAGAGCGGTTTATATATTCCAGTGCTTAACAATGCCGCTTCCTGTAGATGATTTTGTGATTCCTGTGTTGGATAATCTTCTCCCTGAGATAATCACAAGGCTAAACCCACCAAGAGAATATCTGGTAGATAACATTTGCTGGGTCTTGGCGTTTACGGGTGCCTTCTGTGCAGCAATTAACTTGATAGAGACCCCAAGTCATGCTGAATCCGTTAATGAGATTACAAATAAGATGATAGATTCAGTGAGAGAGCTTGTGGAAAGAAAAATGGAAGTTGGACTTATGAGGAGAGCTTTCAGAGATTTGGAAATTATTGTGAAGAAACAGATGGAGTGGTACAATAACAGTGAATACAAATTCCTTAAGTGTTTGCTTTGGAGACTCTATCCAATCCAAGACATGAAATGGGAAAGTAAGATTGTATTGTGGAGAATCAACGTGATTGTCGAGAGTGGAGTGGAGGAAGAGGATAAAAAGCGGCCATCGGATGAGTTTGATTGGCAGAATCAGGAGGATGAGGATGAGGATGAGGAGGATGATGAGGATGAGGAGGATGATGAATAGAAAACTAGTTTTTGGTGTATAGTTTGCATTGGAGAAGAAAATTGTAAAGAAAGAGTCATATAGAGTTTCGGAAAAATGTACTTAGTTCTTAAAACATTTCAATAAAAGCTTTCCATTATCTTTTCAATAAACACTTTTGTCTTGAGGGTGTTCACTAATAGTCTTTCATTTTATTAGACAATTACCCATGCTAAAACAAATTGGTAGCATCAACTTCTAAAAATGAATCATAAAGTGAGATAATTCATCATTGGTTACCGAATGAGAGTCAAAAGAAAGAAACCAATGTGAAGAGAATCAAATGAATTGGATCTTGCACTTGGAAGAAGTTGTAGGAAGGAGCTGCATTAGTTCATTGGTGATTGGTAATAACTTGTCTTGTTCATCCACTTGAACCTTAACTTTGACCACTTCAAGAAACTTCAAATTATCCATCAAGTGTCTCATCTGTTTCACTTCTCTACAAGTTCCTCCATACCCATATATCTTTAGCACCTACACTCGACACAACAATAAACAACAACTAGTGTTCTTCTTCTCATGAACACAAACACATGCATCCCCACATTTATCTGTGATCTTATGTACAAGACCCTGAAATGATAACAAACAGAAAAGTTAGTCCTTATTTGGTTACATTGGCTTGGTTCATTTTCATACATACCTTGATGACTAGAGTTTCTAGGTTTGGAGATTTATTGAGCAAAAGTGGCAATACTTGCCAACTCCGTTCCTTGTGGCTCTCAAAAGATAACTTAACGAGGTTGTTGAATTCGGGCATAGATTTACAGCAAAAATAAAACACCTGATGATCAAAACAAACAAATGATCGAACTAATAAGTCATAGCTTGAACATTTGCACATACTATATAACTTGAGTTGGAAACTAACCTCAAGAGAATCAGCAGACAAGTGAAGGGTTACAACATTCCTTATAGCTACAATGAGTTTGGTTGCATCACCCCAATAATCATTATACTTCCATAATCGAAGATCCAGTCTAGCCTCAACAAGCGAATCAAATTGAACAACATAATCTTGTGCGACATAACTAGAGTAATCAAGGTACACAAGATTGGGCGTCTTAATGACAAAACATGAGTGGTCTTCAAACGGATGGTAATGGTAGAAAATGGATATTCTCTGGATAGATGAACCCCAAACCTGTTTTTTCCATCCCGAATACAAAAGTGATGTAAGAGGATCATTATCACATATGTTGACTTCCTCAAGCACAGGGCTAGCGAGGAGGCAGTCATACAAATCACCATCTCCAAGTTCAAAACCCGCAGAAAACAGACAGAGAGTTTTGAGTGCAGGGAACAGAACACCGCCCAGAGGAGTATTGTTTTGGTAAAAACATCCATGTGATAGAGTGAGTTTAACCAATGTCTTGCTGAAGAAGTACTCCGACTCTAGAGATTGAAAGGCTGCGGGTGACAAGTGTAGTTCCAGAACTTCTTGTTTCAACACAGTGTAAATAAGACAGTTGGCACAAGACACGTTGAATAGAGATTTCCATTTCATAGAGAATTTCTTGATGGGAGAACCGCGAAGCAAGACAAGGGTTTTCTCCACGGAATCAAAGAAGCCACGACCAGTAAATTCTGAGTTTTTGTCATTAAACCACTTAAAAATACTATTTGAAAGGACCATCGGCTCATCGAAATCAAGGTTGTGAACAAGAGGCAACAGATTCCTCCATCGCTTTGAGAGAACTGATGTGGAAGCAGCAGTTTTGGTAGGGAGTAAAGACAAGATCTGTCCCAAAACCTCATCTGGTAGGCTACTGATTGAATCTCCATAAGCTGTTTCCCTTTTTTTGGCAGCCATGGCCACATAATTACATACCTACAAACCAGAGTCAATTAGGGTTTGGAGATATCAACAAACTGAAGAAATTGAAATGATCATAAAAACAGAACCATAAAGGAACATAAACGTGACGAAGCTTGAAATGAAAACGAGGAAACAAACTTAGAAATAGAACCTTTAACAACAAGGAAATCAGACAAGTATCAAAGAAACATCACTGAACGAACTAACCTAGAAGTCCTGTTTCAGCAGAAGTTGTCCTGATTGAATTGTCTTGAGTCTCTTGACTTTAGAACGAAACCAGAAAAACCCTAGGAACTGGGTTAACAAAATAAGCAAACCAGAATTCGAACCGGTTCATTAAAAAATCTCCTTGTTTACAGTTCAATCTAAAAAACTCATGATCGGCGGTAAACGCTACAATGATTGATCATTGACTCATCCACAAAAGTTTCTTCTTGTCCAAGGACCAAAAGCATCATGTTTTGATATCTCATCATGTTCAAAACCACTTTTACCTCATCTTCTCAAAAACGAACAGACCTTTTCCTATCTTTTTTGCTTTCATGTCTTCACAAGTGTTCCGCTCCATTTCTTTCACCAATTTCTCAATCATATTTTTGTAAATTCTTATTTTTCACCCAATTAAAAAACCTCAGAGCTAAATGAACCTCAGAGTACATTTTCCATAGTTTCTGGTTTTCAAACCAAAAACTCAATTTCTCCTATCCTCCATGGAAAAACATGTCGCCATCTTCACCTGACAACACTCGTAATCTGATGACGTCAAATCCTTAAGGACTACCTTTCCAAGCCTCAATATTCTGAAAATTCATTTGAAGCATTTTCACGAACACCTTGTTTGCAAGAAACCAATACTCCATCACCACAAACAGCTCCTGTCACATGACTTTGAGAAACCTGAGAAAGAAACAAGGCTTTAATTTCTCTTACTCAAATCGTACTCCAAGGTAAGGAGGGAAAATAACGGTCAAAAGAGAGCGATTAGTTAGTTAACACTTTGTCTTTCACTACCAAACAACTCAATAAAACGATTATGTTTTAGTGTTGAGAAATGAGAACCTTGAACGTTTTAAGCAATTGTAAAACATTATTGAATTTTACGTTCGCTTCAGTAGGATTTGGATAATTTTGGAGTTAATTAAAATCAAACCGTATAATTTCACCTTATGTCCGGTTAATGCCGGTTTATATTCAGTTTCGTTAAAGTTAACGCAAAAACTCTGGGTCAAAGTCTCAAATAGATGTTTTGACCCAAAAAAATCTTAATAGACATTTCAAGTCTTCATATATGCTCAAATTTGAAAATCTCATTTTAACTTTAATGACCACATTAAAAATAAATATTTTAAACTAAATTAAAGAAAATATTTAAATGAAAAATTGATGAAAAGAGGTGAGGTGGAAGAGAAAGAGTAGCTTTGGTTGATTTAAAATTAAATGAACCAACCAGATAATGACATGTGTATTTACTTTCTTCATTTTCTTCTTCTTTTCCTTTCCTCTTCTTTTCAACGCAAAATCTCCATTGAAGACGAATTTGAAGCTTCGTATGAGGTGATTTTCGAAGCTTTTTTTATATTAACAATTTTTCGTTGTTTTGTGTGGGTATGAAACAATTATGATCAATCAATACTAATGGGTATTTGAATTAGAAAAGTGTAGATTTAAAAATATTCTTGAAAGAATGGTTATGCTTAATTTGTACGCACATTGGATTATGAAACTTGTTTTCTTGATAGATTAGAGTGCAACATTGTTAATACTTGCTAATTTATGGGTTAAAATGTTGGAATCATACTGAATCTAAGTTAGAAATCAAATCCGTTGGTGAACAACTATGTGTTATTGGTATAACTTGGTACAACTATGTGTTACTGGTACAACTGGGTACTACTAAGAAAACCAGGAAACTAAAAAAATTCTTATTTTTTTCAGGAGAATATGGATAATATTTCATGCAAAGTCATTCATTTTTCTTATGGAGAATATTATTCAAAAGATGGAGTTAAGACAATATGGATTCCAAGCGAAGATAAATTATACCCTATAGTGCTGAAGACATCAATAGAGGAGGTAACATATTATGATTTGGTTGATAGGATATTCAAGAAGTTTATGGTAGATGAAGCCACTACGAAGTTGATACTTAGTTACATTCCATTGCACCTAGATCCTTCGATGACATCATATACATCGAATGATGAAGAATTGATATGATTCTGGAGAGCTCTAAGGACCTGGAGCATGGATCATGGATGAGAAATAAAGTAATGGACGAGCACAGATCTAAAGGAGCATGGAAAGCACTTATCGGACCCAAGACTTGCTCTCGAACAATGAAATATCACCAAGCTTTTAGAGTTTTGCTCCGCTAAGCAATGACTCAAGAGGATCACTTGAGCTATAAAGATGATACCAAGACTTCTCTGGTCAAGGTTCATGCACAAAGAGCTTGGCAAGTGACCATGAAACACACTAACACTTTTTTTCCCTTACTCTTCGGTTTTTTCCAAGTGGTTTTTCGAGAGAAGGTTTTTAATGAGGTTTGTGGGTTTCATGTCTCACCTTTGTCAATTGCTGAGACTGATCCATCTAGGCCCATTTAGAAGACATTATGGGCCTCACCTATCTCTTATCTTTCTATTTTATTTTGAATTCAAACTGTCTTTTAATGTTGCATGGTCCGAGTGTTGTTTACCGAGGCATATCTCATAAACACACACTCTTTATTTCGTCTTCTCTTTCTAATCTCACCTCTTTCTCTTTATATTGAGGCTGAGATTCCATTGTACTCTTATCAAATATTTTATTCTCAAAACTCTTTCTTGTTTGATCGCCTTGTTCTCTGGTGTAAAGGATCATCATCCACACCTTGACAAGTTTGAAATCATTGGATCGCTTCATAATCCTTTGACGTTTCACATCAATCCACCTCTTGTTCTTGTCGAGTTTGGTTTTCACCCACTCGTGGAGCAAGCCCCGAGTGTTCAAAGGCTACTCATCACCTTTGGAATATCACTCATTCAATCCGATTCATCACATTCACTCTATTTCATCACTTCCGCACTCATATCTGTTCACTCTACTCATCACAACCATTGAAGAACATTCAGAGATGTTGATCCTCATCTAGGATCATATCAAGAAGTTTATGCGTATTTCATGACACTGAATTATGAGAAACGAATGAGTATTTTGCATGAGGAGGTCGTGAAAGATTTAACTCAAGGGTGTGAGAATGTTTTAAGAGAGGATCGAGGAAGTGTTGTTGGTGTAAGTGCCGAAGTTTGAGTTTCAAGTGGTGGAGTGGCATCTAGAGTTAATGAGGGTGGTATAATAACTCTATATGAAGATGGAGATGAACTATGGCAACATGAAGAGATGGTAAACAATTGTGAAAATTCTTCCTATGAAGAATTGCGTAACTCATGTATGCTTGAAGATAATCCACTTGAACCTGTTTTAGAAGAAGGATCAGATGTTGGATGGGAAGATGGTATAAATGTATCTTTGCATCAAGATTTTGGATTTAAGAAAAAAATGCAAGATATAGTTGAAAAAGCTGCACATCTGAATTGTTTTCAGTTTGCTATAGTCAACTCGAATACAAGAACATATGTAGTAAAATGTTCTGAAGCAATAAATGGTTGCAAGTGGCATTTACGAGCTGTTGTACTCAAGAATTCAAATTGTTTCTCGATAAGAACTCATACGAAGATTCATACATGCTCTCGTTCTACGACAATTACTAGCCAAAATAAGAGAAAAGGAATAACACGTTTAGTTGCATCTATTTTGCATAATGACTATCATGGTGAATTTGAGACGCCAACTCCAAAAGCTCTCATTGGTCTGACTCAACGAAGACTTGGTGTTCATGTGTCATACTCAACCGCGTTAAGAGGAAAACACCAAGCTGCAAATGATGTGCGGGGCAGCCCAGAAGAGAGTTATAGGCTAGTATGCTCATATTTGTACATGTTAGAGAAAGATAATCACGGAACAGTTACACGTGTGGAAGTAGATGAGCATGGGAGGTTTAAGTATTTATTTTTGCTTTGGGTGCTTGCATTGAAGGGTTTAAAACCATGCGAAAAGTGATCGTCGTGGATGCAACCCATCTTAAGACTATATATGGTGGAGTCCTAATTATTGCTACAACTCAAGATCCCAATCACCATTATCCCATTGCTTTTGGTGTCGTTGATGGTGAGAAAGATGCAAGTTGGGGCTGGTTTCTAAACATCTTGAAATTAATTGTGCCGAATTCTCCTGAGTTTGTGTTTTTTCTGATAGAAATCAAAGTATCATCAAGTGTATAGGTGAAATTTACCCGTTATCTTATCATGGATATTACATGTACCATTTTTCGCAGAATGTGAAAGCAAGCGTTTATGGTGTCAACAAAGACATAGTCGCTGCAAAATTCATGGAATGCGCAGCAGCTTATACAACGGCTGAGTTTGTAAAACTCTTTGTTGCCTTTAGGAAGAGGTACCCAGCTGCAGCAGAGTATCTGGATAGAAGTGTTGGAGAGTACAAATGGTCAAGGTGTTATTTTCCAAAAGAAAGGTACAACATCTTGACAACCAATACTGTGGAATCTATTAATGTTGTTTTTAAAAATACAAGGAAAATGACACTATTACCAATGCTTGATGTCATTATTGCAAAAGTGGCCGAATGGTTTAACAAACATCGAAAGAGTTCTGGAGAAATTCCACATGCACAAAAATTGGTTCCTTGGATGGACAAAATAATGCATGAACGATGTAAGGATGCATTACTACTGATGGTGAGTGAGCTAAACAGTTATCATCTTGAATACTTGGTCGTTGGACTTGATGGGAATACTTATTTGGTTGACTTGATGAGGAAAACTTGCAGCTGCAAGTGTTTTGATATAGACAAGTATCCATGTATCCATGCATTAACGGCAAATTTAATCAATGTGAAAGGAGAGATCGATGTACATGAGTTATGCTCCAAATATTATTGGGTGGAGCTGTGGGCATTGGCATACTACCAGACAATTTATCCAGTTTCTCATCAGAACCATTGGATTGTTCCTCCTGAGATACAAGAGAAGAATGCATTACCTCTGCTTTATGAAAAGAAAAAAGGTAGAGTTCAAGAAACTAGATTCCCATCAGTTGGAGAATATCGCGAAAGAAGTAGGAGGCGTGGGTCTCGTAGTAGAGGCCGAGGCCGAAGCAGATGATGGAGTCAAACTGAAGGAGAAACGAGTCAAAGTGGGAGAGGATCGACTCAAAGTGGCTGAGGATCAACTCAAAGTTGTCGGGGTATGGGTAGTTTGTTTCAGTCTTGCAACTATGTGTAATTTGATTTTTAGTTTGGTCATTTGTAATATAAAGACTTATTCGTGTTATTCTGTTTGTAATAGGAGAATTAACATCTATATTATTTGGGAAAAAATCAAGTTTTGTCTTGATGTGGCTGTTTTGGTTATTTATTGCGTAACACTAGATTTTTACAAACATATCTCTTATACTTTTATGGTTTGTTTGGATGGGAAGGACTTGAATTATTGAGAATTGGGAAAAATGTTATTTACTACATTTTTTGTTTATGAAATTTTAGGAAATAAACATTATTAATCTAATGTCACTAGTGCAACTAAAATTTATGAGCTGTAAGTATAGTACAACTAATTTAAGATTAAAAACCAAAGTACAACTATGCAGTTTTGGTACAACTTTGGTACAACTATGGGACAATAGTTTATTTCGAGTACAACATAGTTTTGTCTTATTCGACGTACTCTTTGTCGGTCCCAAGTATTTTTCTTCTTCTTCTAATTTGTCTGATCCTAAAAATAATAATTAAATAAATGTAATTAAATGTAATTTTTATTAAAATTATGTGGAAGCTTTAGTACAAATATGTGGAAGTTTTAGTACAATTACGGTAAAACTAGGTACAACTATGTAGTAGTACTTAGAAACTGAAATTTTAAAGACGTCTCATATGTATTAGTTCAAAACACAAATCAAGTTCCTACATCATCAAGACAAGTTTCAAATAACACAACCACACAACAAGTTCCGAATAACACCCAACAACATAATGAGTTCCAAAAAACATAAAACAAGTTCCCATAACATCATCAAGACAAGGAAGAAACCTAAACCTTCATTCGTTTCGTCTTTTCTTTCTCTGGTTTCTTCTTTTCCTTCTTCCTTTCTTCTTCTTCTCTTTCGTGAAGGGGAATTTTTGAAACTTTGACAGTCCACACTCCCTCACACTTTTCCTAGCTAACATCTTTGTGCACTTGAATATTGACTTCAATGGTTCAGTGCTACCAAAAGGTAAAGGACCACTTACCGGACCACAACGAAGTATAGAAAGCTCAGAAGGCACAATCTCTGAAAAAGAACGCTGAGCCAGAGTAACTTGTGGTGGAGAAGGCTGAGCCGGAGCAACCTCAACTGGAGAAGGATGAGCTGCTTCACCCATTTCAGCATCACCATCAGCTTCCCTTGATCCCATCTCAACATCACCATCAACAGCTCTTGATCCAATTCCAGCATCAACATTTATAGGTCCTGATCCCATACCACCCATGTATCCATAATCATATCCAAAATCTGTCCTCCACAACCTTTTCTTTTCCTTTTGTAGGTTCTTCACATCATATTCAAGAACTTTAACTTTCTCACTAATCAAACTAACCTTCTCATCAATGACTTTCATCATCTTGCGGCTATGGTTGAACCCAACATCCATTAGCTTCTTTAGCTCTCTGAAAATATCTCGTGGAGGATGAACGTTTCTAGGCTTAACTCTCTGAACATTAGAAGGTTGTTCTTCAAATTCTTCTGCTTCCACAGCTACTTCCTCTACTACCCTTGCAGACACGTCCCGCTCGTAGAGGTTTTCCCAAAATATGCTTCCCCTGGCATTGAGATGGGCAGTCATACCTTCAGCAACCGCATCCGGGTAGTCTACAGGGAAGTTTTCATCCCAAATACAATCTAGCAAACGTTCTTCATCAGCTGTAGGCTCCAAAATACTACAAATTTCCTACATTAGAAAGAAAAAATCATTAGCTTTAATAACAATCAAATTTTTACAAAAACAGAATCCTTCAAAAATAGAATCTTACCTTTGTCTCACCGAGCGTCTCATTGATGTCAGTTATTGGATATCCTCTCATCCCTGTGTCTTTGAAACTATTCTGGCACATCCTTGGATAGCCATGGCTCGATCTGAAATCTTCGCGGTACCTTACCTTAATAGCATCCACAGCCTCAAATACCAAAATCTATAAGAAATAAAGCAGCCTCGTTAAGACAAACATTATAACCAAACCAAATACATGAAACAAAAAGTTTGAATATTTTTACCTCTAATGGATATATGAGCAAGAAATGTCAAGGATACTTTCTCTTTGACTTCTCCTTTTAAAGACATCAACAACTTGTGGATCTCATCTGAACAATGTTCAAATGTGTATCTACCCCACGGATAGCTCTTGCACACCTCTAGGTCATCAATAATTCTCAGAATAAAAGGCTCAATGGCTGACGGTACCTTTGCCTTCATTTTGATGATGGAGCCGAGGAGGTAAAGCACATCCATATGCAATTGATCTTCACATGCTAGCATCGTCTTCAGCTTCTTTTCTACCTCCGCCAAGAAGATCTTGTTTTTTCTTTTAAACTGTCTTTGCACAAAGTCGAAACTCCCAATGTTGTCACCATCTTTGGGATAATCTTTGCAATTAAGTTCAGATATTAAAGCATGCTCCCTTATGGAATAACGGACCGGAACTCCGTTAACAATGAACCACCACTCTTTTCTCCTCTTGAGGCAAGTAGTCCGTAATATGAGCATCCACATGCCCATCAACTTCTGGTTTTTCTCCCTCAACATGTGGAAGAGATGCTTGAATTGGTTCTGATCTTTGAACCAATCCAACTCCATGTCGGAAAGGTACATCTCCAAGTTATCCAACACCTTGGAGATATTGCACCTAGTCATGAACTTGCAATTTTTCGAGTAGTCTTCCGGCCGATGATAAAACTTAGCAGGTTGTTGTACCTCTTCGTCACATCAACTTCCTCACTATCCTCCTCAGCATTCTACAACAAGAACATTTTAGTTATAAGTTGCACCAAGTCTACCTAGTTGTACCTAATTTAAATTTCCAAAAATTAGCGGGAAATCCAACCCGAAATCCAGTTGTACCTAATTCAAAGTAGTTGTACTACTACTGCATCAGTTGTACTAGGTTTACCTAAACAAACCTACATGTATTACATCAGTTGTACTAGTTCTGCATCAGTTGTACTTGTTATATATCTGGTTCATTGGCTCAGGCTGATCCGTCTCTGGCTCACGAGGATGATCCGTCTCTGGCTCACGAGGATAATCCATCTCCAGCTCATGCTGATCCGTCTCTGGCTCATGCTGATCCGTCTTTGGCTCAGGCCAATCTCTCTGAGGCTGATCCGTCTCATGCACATTCTCATCCCCTAGAAAAGACCGAGGTGGGATTTTAGAAATACCATTTCTAGTTCGCACCATAACTGAATTATGAAAACAACACCATCACATTAGTTTCACACCAATTAGAAGAACCATTTTAATTCGCACCATAACTGCATTATCAAAATAACACCAACACATTAAATTCACACCAATTAATAGACATAATTTCAAAGAAACATATCTCATTTTTAGACAAAACTAATTATCTACGATTTTGATTAATTTACTAAACCCTAACTGACATTTCACTCTCAGACTATGTACTTTTGTTTTTGTAGCTCCTAAATTATGGATTTCTTTCAATATTTTTCCTATTGTCGAAATTTCTAAAAACAAACCCTAACTTATCAATTTGAAATTCCTAAACCGTAACCCTAATATGAACCTTACAAAAGACGATGGTGGCTGAACGGCGGTGGAGATTAGAGGCGGAAAAGTGCTAGAAACGGAAGAAGAAGACTCGTTATTGACAAAGAAGAATAAGACGTGTTGAATAAGGCGAACTTGTAGAAATTGAAGTCGGATGAATAACGAGTAAAGTAGAAGAAGAGAGAGACGAAAAAAATCGACCAAACTCGGAGCAAGAGGGGTTTCGATTTTGAAAAACAGAGGGAAGAACGAACGAAGGCATGAAGAAGAAGAAGAGAAATGGGGAAAAATGATTTTAGATCTTTTTTTCTTTATATTAATATTTTTTATGTTTTTAGGTTGAAATTTAAATAGTTTTAATTTATTTTATCTTAATGGACCGACCTTAATTAGAATAAAAGAGATCCATCAAGTTGTCAATGTAATAAACAGAAAATCAACAGATTATTTGGTCATTTGATCAGTTTTTTATTTAAAAGAAATGTTAAAACAAATTATTAAATTCAGAGCATCTATATGGTACTATTTTTACATCCACACATCTATATGAGAATTTGACCCAAAAACTCTTCAACTCATCTTCAACCCTTAAACCCATTTTCCAGAATTTTCTCGGGAAAATGACGATGGCGGAATCTTCGAATCTTCCGTTGAGAGCCAGAGATCTTCTTGCGAGTTCAAGCCACGAAGGAGTCGCAATTCTCGTCGAACATCTCTCAATGCCTCAAGACACCAACGAGTATCAAACGGCGCTTGCTCTATACGATTTCTGCGCTTATAATTTCCCAAATTGCTTAACCCTAATGCTTCTCAAGGTCTATCGATTTTCTTCCAGTCGCATCCTCAGATTATTTTCGCTCAATCTCCTCTCTGAAACTCTAGCCGAATTCAGAAATCACAACTTCGATCTCTCTCGCGCCACTCTCCATGAAATCAAACCTCTTTTGATTTCATGTTTAAAAATGCAAGAAACCAATGAATCTGACATGAAGATCCTAAGAAGAATCGTTTCTCTTATAGTTTACAATGTTATTATTTGTGATAATGGTGGATGGTTAGAACTCAGTGATTGTATCCTTTGGCTCGCAAATACAGAACCTTTAAAGGCTTTTCACGTCTTCGTCGATTTGTCATCAGTTTATGGGACATTCATCTTCAACTTTATGGAGATAATTGTAAAGGAAGCTGAGAAAGTGTTGCTTAATCCTGAGCAATGTGGAGTTGAAAATTGGAGCTTGGCTTTAGAAAATGTTGTGAAAATGGGGATTCAGCTTTTGGATACAGAGGTGAGATATGATTTGATAAAGAATCTTCTTAACATTCTTGTGAAGTCAGTGAAGGATCTAGTGGAGAAGGGAATGGAATCGTTTCTTGTACAAGGGCTTGATCATCTTGAGAGGTTCTTGTCACAAGACAAGATTCTGTATAACTACAATAAGAAACAATGCCTTTTTGTGAGGACTTTCATGTACGAGATCAGAAATTCCGGAACACAGACCAAAGAGATTATGAGGAAGATTAATAAGTTGGTTAAACAACCTGACGAGCCAGCCATCAAACACATTCCATCTGTGATACAACCAAAGGAAAAGCAAGATCATAGAGAAGAACTTGACCGTAGATGGTATGACCATTTGAAGAATTTATCTTCGTTGGAAGTCTTAAGAATCTTTGCGTCAACTGATCATGAAGATATGTTTAGAGAATTGGCTATCAGACGGCTTAACGTCTTACTATCTATTCACACTCTAAAGAATGTGGAATTAGACATTTCAGAGTTTAGAGAACTCCAGCCATTGCTCATCTCTTGCCTTAAGGAAGGAGGAGTCTCTGAGAGTATGTTCAAAGTCCTAGGTGAGGTGGTGAACCACGTTGCGTATGAGCTGTTTGTCTACCAACATGAGAAATGGGATGGTCTCCGTGACTATATTGCTTCTCAAAGCAAAACAGAGTTTCAGAGAGCGGTTTATATCTTCCAGTGCTTAACAATGGCGCTTCTTGATGATGATTTTGTGATTCCTGTGTTGGATAATCTTCTTCCAGAGATAATGACAAGGCTAAGCCCACCAAGAGAATTGCTGGTAGATAACATTTGCTGGGTCTTGGCGTTTACGGGTGCCTTCTGTGCAGCAATTCACTTGGTAGAGATCCCAAGTCACGCTGAATCCGCCAAGGAGATTGCAGATAAGATGATAGATTCAGTGAGAGAGCTTGTGGAAAGAAAAATGGAAGTTGGACTTGTGAGGAGAGCTTTCAGAGATGTTGAAAACATTGTGAAGAAACAGATGAAATGGTACGATAAGAGTGAATACAAATTCATTAAGGGTCTGCTTTGGAGACTATATGCAATCAAAGGCATGAAATGGGAAAGTAAGATTGTGTTGTGGAGAATCAACGTGATTGTCGAGAGAGGAGTGGATGCAATGGCTAAAGAGCTGCCAGAGGATGTTTCATTGTAGAATCTGAAATTATGAAGAAACTAGGTTTTGATGTATAGTTTGCATTGGAAAGAAAGAGATTGATAGAGTTTCGGAAAATGTTCTTAATTCTCAAAAACATAAGAACCACTCTTCTGTGTGGATTACAAAGCAGTGAATGATCAAAATCTAAAAGTGCATAGAAGGAGAAAAACACCATGTGTTGGTTTACAAGTTCTATTGATGTCTACCGCAAAGTTGTACCCTTGAATCTGTATTGCCGTGTTATTCTCCAATCTTGTTCTTCATCTTCTAATTCCTCAGCCTTTGTTTGATTTCTTTAATAATGGGATCCCAACGTTTCCATTGTGAACAATATAGGTTCAGCTAAACGATTCCTTTATACCCTTAAAAGCTTTTTCCAAGTCTTCTTGCTCTTTTTTTCTTCTCAAGATCAGTACTTTGTCATTCTTCTTCAAGTAGCTTTCTCTGTTCTGTGGTTTTTCATTCAACGAGCTGGTGTTTTTGGTTTTGTTTCTACTTCCTTAGACGATTTTTTCAAGAAAGAATCAACAAGTATGACGTTTAACACATTTGAGCTACAGCTTCCTCAATCGATAATGCTAACTGAATCTTTCCTTTTTTCAACTTTAGGTAACTGTTGGTTCTGTTTGTGGACTATTATAGCTTTCTTGCTTCTGAGATTTCTAGTATTCGATCAGTCACGAAATCAGACTCGCTTGTTATAATGTGAATTTCCTCTGCGGTTCCTTCTTCTATGGCTGCAGGGCCGGGGGAAATTCTCGAGTCCCTAGATCTCATGGCTTCCCATTTTTCTATGCGAAAAATATAGCAAAGACTTTCAACCTTACTTTATAGTTAGTTCACTAATTATCACCCGTCTATGCACGAGTTTCTTAATTTTAAAATAAATTAAATATTAGTAAATATATTAAATTAAATATTTGTTGTTAAAAATATATCTTAAATTATTTTAGAAAAAAGTAAAAAAAATGTTTAGTTAGAAAAGATAGTTATTTTACAAATATTTTTTTTTACATAAATAAATTAATTTAACTATCTATATTAAAATATTATTATTAATATATTAAAAATTTATATCATGTTTAGTAAGTTTTGGTTATATTTTGTTGTTTATTTTTTTGACCACCATGTAAGATAAGTTTGGACAAAATACCTAAAACCCGAATAACCAAACCGAATCCAACCCAAATAAGGGTACCAACCCGACAAAATTTTGAATGGATCCTAGACTCATATATCTGAAGGACCAAACCTGAACCAAACCAAAAACTAAATAGATATCTGAAATATTTGAAATAAAATTATATACCCAAAAATATTAATTGTATTTAAATTTTATTTAACCTAATTATCCTACAATTATAAACCCAAAAATATCAATTATTTTTATACTTAAATAACTAAAATACCCAAAATTAACAAAAAAATCTCAAAGTTCATAGTTATATATGTGAAAATTTTACCAATTTTTTCATTTATTTTTTCCAATATTTCGTGTACCAAAATCTTACTCAAACTCGGAAAAACAGAACCAAACAAAAAATTATAAATACCCGAATTGGTCATAGGCCTCTAAACCTGAAAACCCAAAAAGCTGAACTAAACCCGAATGCACAGGCCTAGTGTGAGATATGAAAAAATGAATCTGATAACCGGCGATTATGTTCTCGCTCATATCTAGGTGAGAAGTTATTCTGGTAAGATTTTCGGTTTCCCTATGAAATTTTCTGGTTTAGATCTTCAATCTGTTCCAAACCGAATATCTTTTTTTCTCGCACGTTCACTCACCAAAATTCTTCACAATTCTTTGAAAATTTATTAATTTATTAGAACTTAAATAGTATAATAATATAAGAATCTAAATTTGGAAAAAGGTTTAAATTTTATTCGATCAACCGATACGTGTCATGATCTTATTAATTACAGTATAACCTCTATAAATTAATAATGTTGGGACCATGATATTTTATTAATTTATAGTGATATTAATTTATCTGTAAGTTAATAAATATTAATTTACAATATAATATAATATTTATTAATTTATAGAAATTTTTGTCAAAAATTAAAAATAAATATATTAAACAATTTTGATCTAAATAAAATTAATGTATTGAATGTTATAAATTTTTATAGTTTTAGACTTGAAAGTTTAAAATTTAAAAGAAAATTAAATTATTTTGATAAATAAATAACAAAGATTATATATGAATTCACTTATATAAACAATTAACATAAATTTAAATTTATGATTAGTAACCTTAATTATTATATTTAAACAGTCTATATGACTATTGAAATAGAAATTATACATATTTATAATTTAAAAATTTATAGAAAAGTTTTTTTTATTTTATGAAACATTTATTTACATTATAACAATAATATAGTTTAAAATACAACATAATATTTTCTTATATAAGAAAAGTTATTTATGAGTTTTAACATAAATTCATAAAAACAAAATTATATTTTCTTTATATATATATATATGAAAATTTACATGATCATTAATTTATGTTATTAATGGGACCATATATTGATATGCTCAAATTATCGCTTTAAGCTACTTTCTCAAATTAAGAGATCACGGTATTATTTAGGGGTCGAATCCACAAATACTCAATGGTTTCACGATAGATCTTTTCGCTTCAAATTCAGCTAAGTAAAATATGATTTAAATTAAAAGACAATGCAAACATAATTAAATTCGGGTTTAAATTCAGATGGAAAAAGCATTAGGTTCAGGAAATTTCTTAGGAAATTTCTCAGGAAATCAAGTAATGATGCGAAATAAATTATTCAAGGATCGAATTAATATCAGGTTCTGGAACTCAAGCACTAAAATTAAATAAACCAGCTCTCGCTGCGAGAATTTACTATGATTAAAATCTAAGAAACCAAATCTTTTGTGAATCTTAAAGTCTAAACAAGCATTACGCACAAGTTGATTTGTTCACAAATTATCTAATCCAAATCTCTTTGCAATTGTCTAATTTGCTTACTCTAGGTTTTATCCAGTTTCAAACCACACTCTCGTGCCAATTTAACAATCTAATATCGAGTTTCTAGATGATAAATCTAGAACAAGCTTTAAACATACCCTAGGTGAAGAGCTAACAAGTTTGAATCCTATTAAATTGATTAACACATCATTCCATGAAATCCTTTATAAGAATCCCCAAATCTAATTAGAAATCTACTCAGACATATCAATTGAAAACAATGACATGAATAATATAGATATCATAAAAGAACAAAGTAAATAATAACATGGGTTCAAAATCTTTTCTCAAAGTAGAACAAATAAGATCAGCCCCAAACTCTCCAAAAACCCTCCCAAAGCGTAAGATTAAAGACATCTCAGATCCCAATAAAACAAAGTCTAAAACCCTAATTATAGGCCTAAACACGAACTGAAGTTGTTTTGTAAATATATAAAACTTTTGGACAAAGTTGTAAATCCGGACTACGTTGATCAACACAAAAGTCGTGTTGCCCAACACTGTTAACTTCAAAGACACCAACTTCGACTTCTAAGCTACAATGCTCCATGAATGCTTCAAAATGCCCAAGTGGTCCCCAAACATGTGTAAACCTGTAAAAGACTTGATAGGGACTCGAAAGACACATAAAAGACTCGATTATATACATATATCATGGCTTAAAACCGGTAAAAACCATGATATATCAAATCCTCCAGACTTAGCTTTTACTTGCCCTCAAGCAAACAGAAAACCAAACACAAGGAAGAAGTTTAAAAACATGAAACTCACAACGTCATCAGAGCACCACACTCGCATTCACCATAGTAAAGCCACTAGAAATTCTTACATGACAAGATCCAGACCACTATGTAATTCATCGCTAGCACTCAGTGTTTTCCTGATAATATCCACAACTTCACAGCATAATTTCCTGTAAGTCCTTCATCGCTGCATCTCATCTCTAATGTCAATGCCCAGAACCTTCTAGACTCATTGTCTTTCAATACCAAAACAAGACAACTATACAACACTTGGTACTCTTTCTCTCCCGCAGACTTATTCTTTTCTTTATTCTCTTTTTTTTCGAATAATACAAAGGGGTAAGCGAATAATGGTATCATGGGAAAATCCTAACCTCGCTTCGGTCTTTGATTAATCATCTCTTATATCCATGTAAAATAATGAGGTCATGGGAAATTTTCATACTCCTTTACATGGAAGAGAATCATTTCATTTACATATTAATTCATTTGATCAAGAGAGAGGAGTACCATTTATATACCACAAAAGTTGTATCATGTCTGGTATGAATGAAAAGTCAAGCCCTTAGAACATTGAAATCGTCGATGAGGTCAACAGCTCGGGCCATAGAACGAGGGTTTCTGTTGGAAGTATGGGAGTCTCAAGTCAACTGGTCAGGCTTTGATTTTTCCATTAGTCTCGGATTCAGGTCAGGGTTGAATCAGTGGTAACTTAAACTATTGAAACTGTGGTGATTTCCTCGGTACTATCATAGGTTCTGGACTAGGTTTGACTCAAATAAAACAAAAGAAACTTGACTCTAAGAAAATAAAAAGATAATGTCAGCAACTACCTCCCCCAGACTTAAATAACACTGTCCCCAGTGTTATAGAAGTAAAAGGTTGGTGAAAAATGAAAAGAAATTGAAAAGAAAAAGAAAACATGAAAAACTTACCTCGTGGTGCGAGTATAAGCCATCGGTGCATGAGAACGACCAAGAAAGTGAAGAACATCAGCTGGGTGGGGTCTTGGTGAGACACTTCTTTTCCCTGCAAAATCACCATACGAAGAAACAAGCGCTCTAAGATAATCTCGTGACTTGGTTAACTGTAAAACAATCTTTGTACCTTTAAATTTTTTATTGATGACATAAGGTGGTTTGGGTCTAGAAAGTACGTACCTTTGCTCTTCATGGAGTGTGGAATGTGGAGCTTTATGTTTGAAAACAGCTATCAGACTTGTGGTATTCAAACCATCCCTAAAACCAGCTGTATCAAGTAAATCCGGGCCAACTCGCGGAGGGTGCTAAGCGATACCAGGCTGTGTTGTGTTAACCGATACTGAGTCATCATGACACTCTCCTCTTGGCTCATATTGGATGAGAGCATCTTCTTCAAACATCTCCTAACCACCAGAGTTGTCTTAATGGCATTAATCAAAGGAATCTCTATGGTGAGTTTCTCCATTATAGTTTTGCACTTTGCTTCGTACAGCTCTTGTTTGGCTTCTATGGACTCCTTGGGAATGGAATTTTAGGCTTGTAAACTTGCTCCACCAAAATTTTCTGCTTCTCAAAATTTTGCTTTGCAACTGGGTCCGTGTGACGACCAACACGACAATCTGTGTTGACTAATACTAGTTTCTCATTCTCAAAATCCGCTTCAATCTCTTCTAATTCCACGATTTTATCAACAGTTGGACTCTTTTTCAGCTCAGGGTTTAGTTATTTACCACTTCTCACCATGATGGCATGGCATTGATACTTTGGATTAGTATCCGTCTTTCCCGGAAGTGTTCTATCTTATCTTTTCATCGCACCCGCAGTTTGCGCTACTTGAATGTCAAGCTTCTTGACATGAGTGCTCAAAGCTTCAAACTTACCATTCAGATCAGTGTACATAGCATCCATCTTCCCATTAAAGTCCACTGTAATCTTTTGTTGCCCCTCCAAAATCTGCTCAAGCATAGCCTTCATCTCACTTTGTTTGGGTTGCACGGGAGGTGCTTGATAGGATGATGACCCATAATTTCGGCTGAAACTGTTATTATTCTGGTGTGAGTTCTGATACTGAGGCTTAGTGATGTATCCAAATGAGTTGGGATTACTCGTAAACGCACTCCTCTGTCCGTAACCACTGTAACCACCTTGGCTTTGTTGACTCTCAAATCTCGGATACTGAAAACCAGTCCCACCTATGCAGTTGACATCCTCTTTGCACTCATCTTCAGGTTGAAATATCTCAACTTCTGCAGCAAACTGAACCGATTTCTTGTTCACCAAGATGTTGTGAACTGAATCTAACTTGTTCTTCAGGTCAGTAATTTGTTTCCCATTAATGTTTCCAGCTTGCTTCTGCCTATCAAAGTCGGCGTTTTTAGTACTGTTACTGGATGCTAAATTCTCAATCAGCGCTTCTGCTTCCTCATGAGATCTTGTGTTGAAATTTCCATTACTCACTAAATCAAGAGCCATCTGATACCTCTAATCTACACCTCTGAAAAATATATCAAGCAACTGAACCTTAGAGAACCCATGGTGCGGACAGTCACGTTGATAAGCTCTAAACCAAACTTATGCAGCTTTGAATGCCTCTGTCATACCTTGAGTGAACTGTGAGATGTTGTTCCTCAGGTCCTCTGACCTCGCGTCATCATAGAAGTTGTATAAAAAAGATTTCTTAGCTTATTCCCAAGTTGTAAGAGACCCCGTCGGCAGCTGCTGATAGTAGTGTTTTTACTAAGGGACTACTTCTGTGGGCAAGGGAAATCTAGCAGTAGGAACTTGTCCTACTGGATGTAAATCCCTTGTCAGTTATGCAATCCCCAAGTAAAAACAATGCAACTTACTATGTGTGTGTGTATGCAGAAAGATGTATCAATTCCCTAACATTGTCATTGTAATACTAAGGTGTCAATCCAAATGGATGTGATGCTAGCAATCAAGATAATAGTGTTTTTACTCAGGGACTACTTCTGTGGGCAAGGGAAATCTAGCAATAGGAACTTGTCCTACTGGATGTAAATCCCATGTCAGTTATGCAATCCCCAAGTAAAAACAATGTAACTTCGTTATGTGTGTGTGTGTATGCAGAAGGATGTATCAATTCCCTAGCATTGTCATTGTAATACTAAGGTGTCAATCCAAATGGGTGTGATGCTAGCAATCAAGATGTGATCAGATACAACTAAGTCAAGCCAGATAGAAAGGAAATATTTATGTATCAACCTAAAAAACGAAATGCAGTAAGATGGGTGCTTGACTCGAGTCCTAGACCGAGTCAAGTGACCGAGACAATGCAGAAAAAGGAAAAACGGGTGCACTCGACCAGACTGAACGAGTCAACAGATCGAGTGAAGCCTGAAAACAATAAACAAACAAGCACTCGGGCTTCAAGGCCGAGTCAAGAGATCGAGCAAAGAGAGAAAAAAGATAAACGTGCAATAAACAAGTAAATGACTTTAGAACAAGATGATAAAGCAAGAAGGTTTAAAAAAGGGGGCTAAGGATGGGGCAATCGAAATGTGATTCTCCTTGATCTCTCCTAGACGCTTAACAAAACTTCACAGAAGCTATCTCTAGACAATGAACATCAAAGTAAGGTGGCTCCACTCTCGTGACAAACACCAACAAGCCTATACCACTTCTTAATCTTAATACCTAGTCAAAGATACAAGGAAACTTAGAGCAGATATCAATGAAACATAATATAGGCAAGCATTAAGAACCAATTCATTAATGTCAAAATACAGCTAGAACCTCTTAAGCCATGAGTTAAAGCTATAAATCTCTGGTATTAGTTGGTTTAAATATTTCATCAACACTTTATGAGTGGGAAATGCCTGAGATCATAATTACCAATGTCTTGGCTAACTAAGCATTAAGAACACCTAACCCATAAGAGATCTATGCAATTTAAGCTTAAATATCTAAGGAGACCAAGAATCCTACACAGATCTAACCCATCCTCAGAAACCCTAAATCACTACTCAAGAACACAAACCATCATCAAGAACATGAACCCAGAAAAATCAAACATTTCAGAA
The DNA here is from genome assembly GCA_028015245.1 of Cardamine occulta. Classification (NCBI taxonomy): domain Eukaryota; kingdom Viridiplantae; phylum Streptophyta; class Magnoliopsida; order Brassicales; family Brassicaceae; genus Cardamine; species Cardamine occulta. The sequence continues at coordinate 21,091,172 of CM051386.1, forward strand.
TTCATTGAAAATAGTTTAGAAAGATAGATTAAGATGAGAATAGTAAGACTGCAAAGAATCAAAGCAAACTAAGTACTAGATTAAGAGAGATCTGAATTACAAAATGAAGAACACCAAGAACAAGGTTTGGAGGCAGAGAAAAACCCTAAAAATAAAAGACATGTCCGGTGGATAATACCTAACAGTGGTATTTATAGTAAAATCGGAAAACCCTAAAACAGAAAAAGACAAAGAAAAATAGCTATATCTTCGCGGATGGTGCAGCTCGAGCAAGTCTGGTCGAGTGGTGTCGAGTGTGTTGAGTGGAGTGGGGACTCGAGTGCCAGCGTCGAGTGGTAACGTCGCATGTTTGAGCAAGATGGCGTCGAGTGGTAACGTCGCATTTCTGAGCAAGATGGCGTCGAGTGGTAACGTCGAGTGAAGCATCGAGTTGGCACGTGGTGAAGCTGAGGTCGAGTCGGGGATGCGATATCGAGTGCAGACTCGAGTGGAGGTGGGCTCGAGCAGAGAGTGTCTCACGGCAGAGCTCGAGTGGGGACTCGAGCTGTGCCCGAGTGGCATGGCTAGCACGGGCTTGAGTAGCGTGGCGAGCACAGGCTCGAGTGGGGCTCGAGTGGGACTCGAGTGGGGCTCGAGTGGGACTCGAGTGGGGCTCGAGTGGGGCTCGAGTGGGGACTCGAGTGGTGTGTCGCACGGCAGGGCTCGAGTGGGGACTCGAGTGGTGTTGAGTGGGTGAGTGCCAGACGACAAGTTGGACGTCGAGGGCAGAGGTCGAGTTGGACTGCAAGGGCAGAGATCGAGTTGGACGTCGAGTTGGGAACTTGAGTGGTGTCGAGTCCGTCGTTAGGCCTGACTGAGCTGCAGTAATTCGGTCATAACTCCTTCAACACTCATCAAAATGATTCAAGACTACCTCCATTGGAAAGCTAACTCACTCCTCTAAAACTTTTATGAAGACTGTTGAGGCTGAATCCAAACTCAAAGTCCTCGTCCAGACGCATCTTTTCGGCATGTCAGATGAATATCACATCCTACTTTACTCCATGACTCCAAATTTCTCCAAGTGCCTCCAAAATACCTAGAAGCACTCCAAACATGCAATATGTATTCAAATCTAATGCAAATCCTAATATGAATGCTAAATGAATGAAAAGGACTCTAAATGAGGTGAAACATATGATGAAACTACACCTAAGTGATGTCAAATGCATGCTAAAACATGCTAAAATACAGAGACATCAGCTGCTTCAACCAATATGCAGCTTCTCCCCCAAGAGAGTAAGGGAAAAACTTGTAGAACAAGTACTCATTGGACACTCCATTAGCCTTAATGCTAGTAACCAGATCTTTGAACCTCTCAATATGGTCCATAGGATGCTCATGTCTCAGCCCGTGAAAAGGATGCTATCCAACCAAAGTGTAATATGACGGCTTCAGCTCGAAATCATTTCTATCAAAAGTGGGAAGCCTGATTGTAGACCTGTTCCTATAGAACTCGTCAGGTCTATTGTAGTCTGCAAGTGTCCTCACTCTATCAGCTTGACCTTGTAACTGCGCGCCTCCTTGTATCTCATCCGCCCACAACAGCAACTGGCACGATGGGATTTCCTTCTCAATCCAACCTCTGATCTTGTGTGTTACACACATGACCCGCTTGGTCTGTAAGAACACCAGATTCATCTTGACGTAAAATCACATGATTTACCATCTCAGCTAGTTTCTTTGCTTTCTGGTTCGTTCGTTCAATAATTCCAAGCTTCATGTTCGGAAAAGACAAAAGCTCGGCGTTCTTGTTGCTCCTAGTATTGTGATTAGGCATACACTTGGAACACCACGAACAAAGAAAAGAACAAAGTGAGTAAAATTAAAAATAAAAATTTAGTCTAAATTCTACACTTAAATCTATCGGAAACTCAAAAGAGTCCCCGGCAACGGCGCCAAAATATGATATGCTCAAATTATCTCTTTAAGCTACTCTCTCAAATTAAGAGATCACGGTAGTATTTAGGGGTCGAATCCACAAAGACTCAACGGTTTCACAATATATATTTTCGCTTCAAATTCAGCTAAGTAAAATATGAATTAAATTAAAAGACAATGCAAACAGAATTAAATTCGGGTTTACATTCAGATGGGAAAAACATTAGTTTTCAAGGAATTTCTCAGAAAATCAAGTAATGATGCGAAATAAATTATTCAATGATCAAATTAATATCAGGTTCTGGAACTCAAGCACTAAAATTAATTAAACAGCTCTCGCTGCGAGAATTTAGTATGATTAAAATCTAAGAAACCATATCTCTTTGCGAATCTTAAAGTCTAAACAAGCATTAAGCACAAGTTGATTTGTTCACAAATCATCTAATCCAAATCTCTTTGCAATTATCTAATTTGCTCACTTTAGGTTTTATCCAGTTTCAAACCACACTCTCGTGCCAATTTAACAACCTAATATCGAGTTTCTAGGTGATCAATCTAGAACAAGCTTTAAACATACCCTAGGTGAAGAACTAACAAGTTTGAATCCTATTAAATTGATTAACACATTATTCCATGAAATCCCTTATAAGAATCTCCAAACCTAATTAGAAATCTACTCAGACATATCAATTGAAAACAAAGACATGAATAATAGATATATGATAAAAAAACAAAGTAAATAAGAACAGGGGTTCAAAATCTTCTCTCAAAGTAGAACAAATAAGATCAGCCCCAAACTCTTCAAAAACTCTCCCAAAGCGTAAGATAAAAGATATCCCAGATCCCAATAAAACAAGGTCTAAAAACTCTAATTATAGGCCTAAACACGAACTGAGGTTGTTTGTAAATATATGAAATTTCTGGGCAAAGTTGTAAATCCAGACTGCGTTGATCAACACAAAAAGTTGTGTTGCCCAACACTGTTAACTTCAAAGACACCAACTTCGACTTCTCAGCTACAATGCTCCATGAATGCTCCAAAATGTCCGAGTGATCTCCAAACATGTGTAAACCTTTAAAAGATTCGATAGGGACTTGAAAGACACATAAAAGACTCAAATATATACATATATCATGGCTTAAAACCGGTAAACACCATGATATATCATATATTTACGTAGAGATTATAAAAAATTTATTATTTTATTATCTTATCGAATTTTGTTCATTTTTACACCGGCCCGACTTGGGACCATCAAATTTTATTAATTTATAGTGTTTATTAATTTATCGAATATTAATTTATAGAGGTTCTACTATATAACTTTGACACGTGTCAATCTCTCGTGAGTGCAACCCAACTTTATATAATAAGATTTCATAAAACTTTATACCTTTGAGGGTGTACATATAAATCCTTAATCTATCAAACAATGCCTGTAGCATCAACTCCAAAATATGAATTTTATAAAGTGAAATCTTTCATCACTGGCTACATAAAAGTAGGATAAGAATCCAAAGAAAGAAAACAATTTGAAGAAAAGAAGAATTTTTTCAATTAGAGGGGACCCTGTTTGAAAATAAATTTCTAAAATTGTCTATTTTCGGGTATTTTCTCATATATATATATATATATATATATGTGAGGATGATCCTCTTAGAAAGGGTTGGATCAAAAAGCTTTGAGGTTCATCCATCAAAAGGATACCCATTTTTCACTTCTTCAAGCATAGGGCTAGCAAGGAGGCAGTCATACAAATCAGCACCTCCAATCACAAAACCCGCCGAAAAGAGACAGAGAGTTTTGAGTGCAGCGAAAAGAACACCGCTCGGAGGACATTTGTGTTGGTAATACCATCCATTGGATGGAGTGAGTTTAACCAATGTCTTGCTGAAGAAGTAATCAAACTCTAGAGCTGGAAAGGCTAATGGTGACAAGTGTAGTTCATAAATTCCACGTTCCAACACATTTTGAATCAGATGGTTAACAGGATGACTCATCGAGATATCTCCACGAAAACAATGAAGCCAGATTCTGATTTTATATTGGGATTAAAGACCATTGACTCATCAAAATCAAGGTTGTGACTTGTGAACAAGAAGCAACAGATTCCTCCATCGCTTTGAGAGAACTGATGTGGATGCAGCAATTTTGGTTGGGAGTGAAGACAAGATCTTAACCAGAGTTCAATTAGGGGAAGTTTGTATCTATATATGCTAATTACACAATTTATGATTTGATCGTATGTAAGAGCATCATATTTAGATCTTGACCCTGATAGAATATATTATTCAGAGATTTTTTTTTTAAGTGAACAACTTACGAGAGAGACACACACGAAGAAGATCTAAAATCTATAAATCCAGAGATATACAAAAAAGTAGATACAGATACCTTCTGGAACAAGAAAAAAAAAACTTATTTCTGTTTTCTTTTTCTCTTTCAAAAAACTAAACGATTAACAGAAATATCCAAAAATAACTTTTAAGGGTTAAAATATTAAAACCAAATTCCCATAAAACTGTTGGTGCATAGTATTTTAATTCTGTTTAATTATTTAAAGTTTCTTACACATATAATTGGTTCCATCGACTATAAACAAAAAATAAATACTATCAGCACAAAAAATTCCTTGAAACCTTTTGTTGATGATATATTTGTTTTGTTCAGCACTTGATGAAACTGAAAAGTTATATGTACATACATTTATTGAGTTTACGTGCTAGACCATTGTGTGATCTCCCAAAAATTAGAAAAGATTTATTATTTTTCTCCATGACGCATCGTACTCGTGAGTTTCTCTCTTTCTCTCTATACAAAAAATTTCTGTTTTTAAAAGTCTAACAAATTCATCTTTGGCTATTTTCATATACATGTATTTTTTTACAATTGCAAACCATAGTTTTACTTTCATTCATATACAATATTGTTTAAGTTTTTTTTTTCTACGTTGAATATTTACATGATGTTTAGTTTATTGATTTTTTAAATTGTAAATTTTTTATGTTTATATACAAGTTTTGTAAAAAATATTTTATGGTTATTTGTTTCTTCTTGTGATTATTTATACTTCAGCGTGTTTGTTGGGCGTATAACTAAAAATGGTGACTTTAAAATGTTCATCAATGTTGTGTTTTGCTACTTGCTATTTGCCAAGGATGGCTATATTAATTAATTTTCCAGTAATGCGGAAACTGATTTATTTGATCTTGTATTTAGATTCGGTAGCTCTCACAACTGATTATGCCAGTCGTATAAGCTTCTCCATAAAATGCAATGGACACATACACTGATACACAAACATGTTACGTATACACGACCATATATATTACATGCATTGACATGTGATTACACAATATTTTGCATTGCTACTGGAAGTAGCGAAACCAGAACTAATACCTCTACTTTCCTTTGTTGGTTTTTCTGACCAAACTACAAATAGAAACTTGCTTTCGCCGTTCAGAGATATTCACCTTGGTTCGAGACACCCATTATTCTCGAATCTGCATCACTTGTGACCTTTACGTTAGTAAATAAGTTACTTCTTTGTAAATCATTTGTAGCATCAGGATTAGCTAATGCTTTGTCAAAGTTGCTGGAGAAATGATAAGCCCATGAATGTTTACTTTAGATGCAACACACGTGCGAGAGATATTAATTCAGAGGCTGAGCCACGTGAGAAACTAATAGAGGAGCAGGCACGTGAGAAGGAAGTGAATTGTGTGATAACTAAAGAGTAAAGTGAAGAAGAGCTTCAGAAGCTTCACGAAGAAGAAGATGCGATAAGAGTGAAGCGAGTGGAAGCGACGCAAGGGTAAGTTGTTACATATTCATTCCTTTGTAATTAGCTATAGATTGCTTTACGAATTGATAGTATAAATACTCATCTTGATTATTTAAAGATTTTATGTTGAATGATGGATGAAATCATGATGTGCGATTATGAGATTGAGCTATCATGATGTATGATTAGCCATTCTCTCTTATACATTGTACTTCATTTGCTTGTTAATAAAGAGATCGGAGCTTTGATACTTATCAATTGCTGCGGTGACAGGTTCGATAGAATTCTGGAGATTCATCAATCGTGACAATGACGAAGAAGGTGATGCTTTCGCCGATCATAGATTCTCCGGCGGAAATAGACGATCAATCGCGACAATTCTCTGATTTTGTGGATCGCGTAACATTGGTGACATCTCAAGTGACTGAGATCAAACATGCTCAACACGAAATGCAGAAAGATCAATCAGAGTTAAAGATTTCCATGGGAATCATACTCCAAAAGCTAAATTCGATCCAATCGAATCAGAGTAAAGGAGAATCAAGTCAATCTGTGCGTGATTTATCACCAGAGACTCACATATGATTATATGAAATCATAACATTTATCAATGAGCAATGGGGTATTGAAACTAGAAGTTAATTCTTCAATGCAAGGCATGTGAATATCCTCAAAATCATGAACTTTAAAGGTTTAATCGCATGTACATTCTAGTTGGGTTGGTGATACCCAATATATATTACTTCTTTAGGTGCACGAGCTTCCATTATCTCATTGAATGTGAGATACCTTCCTTCAAGGGATGCCTTACGAGACATGAGGTTTATTCGGATCATAATCGCTAGATTATTCCTTGTCATTGTTTGATTTTCTTTGCAAAGCTCATCCAACTTCACTTTTTGTTCTGGTGTAAGCATATTCTCATCAAATGGTGGCTCCACATATTGCTCATCCTGAATGCATTCTTCAAATGTGACATCTGCTTCTTGTGACCAATCATTGTAATCTATGGCCATAATCAGAAGAAAAAGAAAGAAAAGAAGTTAGAGAAAATTTAGAAAAGAAATCTTAGACTAAATTTCAATCTTAGTTTCGAAGATAACACAATTGGTCCTGGTAACGGTGCCAAAAACTTGATATAAAGAGTTTTAACCCTATATAAACTACTGCAAGGGCACAACAAATGTTGTATCAATCTAGGGATCGAATCCACAAAGACCAAGTGACACACTACGATTCTTTTAGATTGAAATTAAGCTAAGACAATGATGATGTTTTGGTTTATGATGTAAACGAAAATATCAAATAAAAATGGTGTAAATATCAATTAAACGAAGCGTTAGGTCAATGGTGATTCGCATGAATTCAAAGATCATGAACCAGAAAATTATTCAGGAAAAAATAAGAACCGTCTAGAACTCAAACATAAAGCTTTAACTAATCAACTGTCATGGTATCAATCATTTTATCTAACAACCTAAGATTCTAAATTGTTGTTTGAACTTATAATTGAAGACAAGCATTAACAAGCAAGTTCAATATGTTCACGGGCCGCCTTAGCATCAACTTTCGTTGGCTAGGGACAATTCGCTCATCTATGTTCTTCCAGAATTTTAAACAAATAATTTTGATGCGTTAAACAACCTAAGATCAGAAACTAAGTGAACAATTTAATTTCAGCAATAAGATCAACAATAGATGAAGAACCTTAAGATAATTCCCTATCTATATCTGATTCATTGATTCATAAATCCCCTTGAAAATCCTATATGGAACTACTCAGCCTAGAAACAGAGAAAACACAAGGAGATGAAGAAAAACTCATGATCATAGAATAAGAAATCCAAAAGGGTTTAGAAATCTTCTCAAGAGATGTAGAGTCAGTTTGTATCTCAAAGCTTACAAGTTCCAAAAGTCAAAAGTCTGAAGAAAAATAAAGTGTAGCATTAAACAATGGCTGAAAATAGAATAAATAGGTCAAAACACGTCTTGGGTCAAAAAACAAAATTATGTGTTTTGTTCGGTTAAGGCTGGAATGATCGATCTGAACCTGGAATGATCGATCTGGACCTGATATGGTCGATTTGGTATCTCAGGAAAAATGGATCGGTCGATCTGGGGATGCTCTGGTCGATCTGGACTAAATTCTGCAACTGTTTCAACTTCTCGCCAGATTGACATGTCATCAGTAAAACGAGCATAACTTCCGAACCATCAATGGGAAACTCCTCAAACTAGTGCCAAATGAAAGCTAACTCCCGTGACTATCTTGTATTCAAATTTCATTAAATTATGGACTTGGGAAGCCTTTCAACGGATGACAAAATTCTGACGCTTTAGCACTATCCTTCATCTCCAATTGCTCTTTTTCACCCCAAATGACTTATTTTTCTCCACAAGCTATCCAAAACCTGAAATGATTCAATAGTGGACTACAAGACTCTAAAAAAATTGTTGACATAATAAAAAATAATTAATAAGAATGGAAATAAAGACTCAAAACCGATAAAAACACGATACATCATCCACATAATTAATTCACCCGTTTCATTAAAACAAAACCCTACACGTTAGATAAGAAAAAACAAAACCACCAGCCCATTAGTACAATGTGATTGACCTACTTCCCTCTCTTCATCTTCTTCACACTAGTGTTTCAGACTTCTTCGATGCCTTCTTCACCTCCCTCACACAGAAAACGCCAGTTCTTCATCATCTCTAATCACCATTATTTCTTCTAATTCAATCATCCCCACTACTCCTTCCAATTAAAAGAAATTGATGGCCACTTTTTCCAAACTCATAACTCATATGCAACCTCTCTATAAAACCTTCACCCCACAGCCTATTGAAAAACGTAATCACATCACTTACTCTGTTAATCCAAAGAATGCCGACAGAATCTCTCCACCCTTCTCCCCAACCACTAACGTTCAAGATTCTTGATGAAATTGAAGGCGACTACTGTGAAGAAGAAGTCTTGGTCTGACTGCACCACTGAGAAGCTCGAAATATCAAGAAACGCAACATGCTCATGGGTGTTGAATTACTACTCATAGACTCTGAGGTATGTCTACAAATTCATCTACATATATAATTGACAGATTTCTGCACTTATCCATATACGTTTTTCCTCACGTTTGGTATTGGATTTCTCGGGTATATATCGTCTGCATAACAATCTAAATCCAAAACGAATAAAAAGCATTTCTCAATCCAGTTCCTATGCTAATGTCCACCATAAGATTTAGATAGAATTCGAAGATGAAGCAATTCTGAATTCAGGGTATATTTTCACTGTTTCATAAATTCTATTTTCATTCGTTCTTAGCATTTGTCGTAGTACTCTCAAGGGGTTTTTATACATCTATAACACTATGTTGATGCTTATGGTCATTCGCACATAAGTGTTAAGGGTAATTTTTTATCTCCATTTCCCAAATTCATGCCAATAATGATCATATATGCTTACATATTTTATTTATGGCCTGACTTCCTGTATAGAGATGACGTTGATAATAGATGAATTCAGTATAGGATGAACCATATCCAGATCTTAAAGAGTTAAAGGTACCATCTCTTTCTTACTCTCTTGGCGTACAATCAAGGTTATGGATTCCGCAGATATGACTAATTGTATATATATCATATATGTTCTGAGTATTTGTTTTTTTTATATCAGTTTACTAGGATTGAGTTCATGACTCTGGACAAAGTATGAGCATCAATTCCAAGGTTTTGGGTTTACAGTACATGTGCACGAATAACTTTTCGAAGGAATGAACTCTAACCTTAGAATGGTCCGTGACACAGGCGATCATAACACTAGCTTTCTATATAAAGACCCATCATTCCACCATAGTTTCTTAGCTTCGTCTTCCTCCTTGAACTTTCCCTTTCTCTCTCTGAATCGAATCGAATCTTGCCTGATTTCATTTTATATCGAGAATTCAAAAATCTCGAAGCTACAACAATGGATTCGTATTACGTCGGGTTTTTGGACAGTGGAAAACCACATTTTCTAGATTCTTGCTCTCTTTGTAGCAAAACCCTTTCACTTAACTCCGAAATTTTCATGTACATGTACTTCCTCGTTCCTTTCGGTCCAAACAAACAAACAAAATGGTCTTAAAAGTTCAAAAATTGAATACCCGATCTGGATTTTGCGAATCTATATAGCTATTAAAACCAAGAACCTTAACATTTGCTACAAAGTTTAACTTTTGGATGTGATATTTGTCTGATTGATTTCTGGTTTGAATTTTTTGCAGAGGAGACATGGCACTCTGTAGCCAAGAGTGTAGTCAAGAACAGATTGAGTCTGATGAAACTAAATCTAATAAATCTAAGAAATCTACGAAAACATCATCGTCAAGATCATCTATCTGGAACTCGTCCAATTTGAAAGATTCCATCGTTGGCAAAACATTACGGACAGAAACTCTCGCCGTGGCTTAGTTATTACATTTTATTTGACCGTTGTAAATTGGATATGGAGACGGCTGATAAAATCTAAGAAATCCCAGATTTAATTTTAAAAAATACTAGACTTAATCTAGGTTCAGATGCAGTTGATTTCATGATTTTATCACACATAAAATAATTATGAATACTAAAACAAACTCGCATAAAAATCACTTAACTTCGTAGTGGTGCTCTGATACCACTTGATGCGATCCTGGTGAAGGATCACAACCCAAAATTGACACTGGGAGGTTAAGATGATTGCGAGGTGATGCAAGACCCGATTAACGAGCACCTTGCGAGTGGATGGATCGAATGTCTCCACAAAAAGATGCGGAATTTCTTTTTGATAAGACTAAGAGTTCCTTAATTTGAATCACATGAAAGAAGGGCCTTATGATGGATCGAACTAGAGGTTGGCATAGATGAACATATGAGCCATAAGCCTCATTAAAAACTGTGCTCGGAAAACCCATTGGGACAAAACCGAGCCAAGGGAAAAAGAGTGTGAGTGGATCATATGGCCAATGCTCTAGCCTTCTTAGACTTGTGTCTTAACCGGTGTAGCCTTGACACAATGCATTGGGTCCAGGTGATCCTCTTGAGTACTCACTAGGTGTATTGAAACTCTAAACTCTTGATAAAACTCCCTTGTCCAGAACCGAGTCTTTCATCCAAATAGCTCCTCCAAAGCATCCTTTGCTCCTTGTTGGATTTCCTCGTCTTCATATGCTTCTATTTCTTATTACAGCTCCTTAGTGCTTCCTAGGATCACATCATTCTCCCTTAGTTGAAAAGGATTTTTCCTCAAATCCGTTTTTCCTGCAACAAACAACACTAAGTTATAACCATCAAAGAGTAAAATCATGGAGTACTTACCTTAGAAATCAAGTTGATAAGCATTGTTGATGATTCTTCTTGTTAGGTGAAATGGTCCAGTAGTCCTTGGTGTCCATACTCATTCTCCAACCTCAAAGATCATCCTAAAATAATCAATGGTTTCCTATCCTTTGTAAAAACAACTCCAATTCCAGTCCTCATAAAGAAATTTGACAAGAAATTTTTTTTTTTTATTATTATTCATCAATAAGCAATTAAGTCATAATTCCTTTATACTTATATATGAAACTCATGATTTTGAGTAATTTATATTATTTTGGTGATGATTTTCTTTTTAAGTTTTTGACAGAAATAAAATTTTCCTCTTTTAGTTTTTGGCAGAAACCAAGTTTTTTTTTTTAGTTTTTGACAAGTTATCGTCATAATTTATGTTAAATGCTGATGTGGACCAATAGTATCGGGTTTTAAAATCCTATATGGACGGCCTAAGAGCATTATAGCTTCTACTTTTATATAGGACTAGGTTTTGAACTCACGCTACAAGTGAGTATTTTAATATATATTTTGTAAAAATCATATATGATCTATAATATTTATCTAAATATTATTTTATATATAGAAGATAATAATAATATACATCTAGTATTTGTAAACAAATTGTAGTGGATTTAATCTCTTAATTTTCAAAGTATAATTAAGTTTAATATTTCAATAAAAATTACATAATTTGGAAAATTAAAGTAATGTAAATGTAGAAAATAAATTGATTATAAATAGTCAATTATTACTATTTGGTATATTTTTATGTTTTTTTTATTTTTTGTTAATTTATTATATGTTTTTAATGTGTAAGTTTTAAAAATAAATCATTTTGTATTATATATATATAGAGTAAGATACTTTTCCAATTAGAAACATGATTTTGAGCAGAGATATTGTGTTATAATTTAAACCAATTTTTTCAAAATACTTTTTACAAATTTCTTTCTTAAAATTTATTGTAAAAAATATATATATGATATTTTATGCATTCAATATATTTGTATCATGCAATATTTTGTTTCTCTTCTTATTTTCTATCTTTTTTTTTAACACTGAATAATACTTGTATAAAGCTGAAATGTTTCAAGAAAGTAATACAGGGAACGGTAAAAACCACAACAAAACCAACACCCAAAGGTAGCTGGTAGTACGCTCCAAACAGAGCAAGCCACAAAGCAACTCAAAACAGAGAGCTTATGATGAGTGTAGTCCAGAACCACGTGTCTTCAGACTGTTCTGCTAATGGAGGTTTGACCTCCCTCAATGATAATTACAGCTCAGAAGTTCCATTTCTTGCTTCCGAGCTAATAACAAGACTTAACCATGATGGCTCCCCTGCAGCCACATAAGATTGATAACGATGCTCCTCTGTTACACTAGCTGCAATTTTAGCGGCTACTTTATTTCCCCCTTGGTTAACTGTTTCTATCTTCCAATTATCAAGGGACATCAATAGAGATCGAATCTCCACTAGAATATTTCTGAAAGCTGGAGCTTTATAAGGGTTGCAAGACTGCATTCATAGCCATAGCAGAAGAAGATTCGAAAATTACCTCTTTGAAATGTAAATTTTTCATTCCTTCTGCAGCCCATAAGATACTAACCAATTCTGCTTCTAACCTCGTCTGTATCGCAGAGTAGGATCTTCGACTATGCATTAAAACACGACCTTGAGAATCATGAGTAATCCAAGACACACCACAGTTTCGTTTCGAGTTAATCCATGAGCATCCCACATTACACTTAAGCAAGCTTCCTTTTGGTTTTGTCCAATGAAAAACCTCTCTTATAGCCGAGACATTCAACCGCTGAGACTGCAACATAGTTTGATTAGCGTCAGATCAAGCACCTGCATCCTCTTGCGCCTTTGCTAGAATATAGGCTCCATCCGTGCGTTTCTTTTCAAAGAGAAATAAATTCCTCGATATCCAGATCTGCCACAATATCCAGGGGATAGAGAAACGTAACTCAGGCTGCAGATTCTGGTTCCTAGTGCACTTTAGTAAGTAGTGAAAATTTAGGAACACTGATGTCTTTGAAAATCCTTCACCACCTTCTTGCTCAATACCAAGATCTGCTTTTACCATATTTTTTATACCTTCATCCACCTTAGCTCCAAAGATGATCGATGATTTTTGAGGATTTATCACTTGACCCGACGCATCTTCATAGTATTTTAGACAACGTTTGATTTCTGAACTTTCAACGATGGAAGCTTTACACAGGAGTAAGCTATCATCCGCAAACAACAAGTGGTGCACTGCTGGTCCTTGAGGGTCTAACCGAATACCATTTAACTTCCCTAAGCTTTTCGAGTAATTCAATGAATGTACAAGAGCTTCCGCGCATAGGATGAAAATAAGGGAGAAAGAGAATCCCCTTGTCGAATTCCACGCTCTGGTTTAATATATCCATGAGTTCTCGACCATTGATTAACACTGTATAAGAGACTGTTGATATATTAGTATTTTGTCCCATTTTTACTAGTCTTTTCTTATTGTCTTTGAGTCTTTTCAAGTTTCTTCTATGTCTTTTCAGGTATTTTGAGACTCTGGAGCATGTATTGAACATATTTGAGCACATTGGAGCAAAAGAAGCAATTCGGAGCAAAAAGACGATTTTCGCCAACCGAGCACCTGCTCGCATGCTCCGCCAGGATGCTCGCTCAGGGTGCTCGACCTATTTTACCTAGGGAGGCGTTTTTAATTAATTTTTAGAATAAAAAGAGGCAGCCGCCTCAGACTTGTGATACATTTGATTCTATCACGTTCGTTTTTGAGACTCAGTTCTTGTTCTAGGTTTAATTTTGTTTCAAGACTCCACACTTTGTTCCTTTGTTCGATTTGGATTTATATTATTCAGCTTGGATCTCTATTCTCCTCTTGTCGATCAGACCATACCTTGTTTGAGAAGTTTTCCTGAACCTTATTCTATTTAATAAGTCATGAATTCATCTCTTTGCTTTGTTGTGTTCGATTGCATCATGTGTGAGTAGATCCATAGCTAGGTTAGGGTTTTCAATGGTGATTTAGGTTGTTCATGGCTGAGCACAAATAGGATCGGAATTTATATGTCTTCGCCAATAGAGGTTCGTAATGCCTTGGTTAGCTTGATCACCTAGCCTATGATTTCTAGGTTAAACTTATTCATGAGAGTGCTCTAGGTTGCTAGAAAAATCATTGGTGAGCAATTGGTGCGTAGCCAACAAGAGTTGATTGCTGTGATTGATTGTGAACATATTGAACCTGTTTGTTAATGCTTATCGTCTTCGTTAGGTCCGGACGAGAGTTTCAGATTCTAGGTTGTTAGATAAAGGTGTCGATACATCACGAGAGTGGGGCGGCATTTATTTATGTTTGAGTTCTAGACCGGTAGTTAATTAGCCCTGAATAGTTGCTCAGCTTTATCTCCTAATCACCAGCGAAATACCTTGACCTAGTGCTTTTAATTATTCGTTTACACCAATTTATTTTATTGTTTGCTGTTCCGAAAAATTACACAAAACCTTATTGTCTTAGCTTTGAATTAAAATCTCATAAATTCATAGTGTAACCTTGGTCTCTATGGATTCGATTCCTTTTATACTATTGCGATTGTTCTGTGCACTTGCAGTTTTTAATTGGGTTAAAACTCGACACATCAAGTTTTTGGCGCCATTGCCGGGGACCAATTGCGTTGCCTTTGATTTTTGATTTTGTTTTCAGTCTAAGAAACTACTGACCTTAATTTTTATTTGTTTTTGCTATGTGTCAGGTGCATGACCAGTAGAAGAACAAGGAAAAATTGCACCGAAGATCTAACCATCCTCACCAACGAAGAGTTAGCTCGCATCGAACGTCAAAACCGTCAAAAGAGACTTACAGCTGCTCCGGTTATCATGGCTGAACAAGACAATGGTATGGCTGCTCAGTTACAGTTTCTAAGGGATCAGATTGCTCAGTTGAGAAGAGATCAACCGCCAGCTCCACGAGTTCAGCCGGGTATAGGGGATTCGGATAATCCCCATGCATTTTATCAAAACCGGTCAGCTATTGTTTCTCCGACAATTCAGAGGCAAGACTATGAGATCAAGCCTCAGATGATTACATTGGTGAAACAACATCTCTTTCACGGACTGCCAGCTGAGATACCGATGGACCACATCGAAAATTTTGAAGAAATCTGCAGCACCACCGGTTCTAATGGGGTACCGTCGGAATTTCTTAAATGCAAGCTGTTTCCGTTTTCTCTTGCTGACAAGGCTCAGAGATGGTTGAAGTCATTGCCAACTGGTTCTTTGAGGACGTGGGATGAAGTTAGAGCTGCTTTCTTGGACCACTTCTACACTAAGTCCAAGACAGCCGCTCTAAGAAACAAAATTTCGTCTTTTCAACAACATTCTGGTGAAGCTTTTTGCGAAGCTTGGGAAAGACTGAAGGAATACCATAGGGAGTGTCCCCATCATGGTTTTAAAGATGAATAGATTCTGGGAATATTTTATGATGGAGTTGAATGGGATTACCGCAATGCCCTAAATGCCGCGAGTAATGGGGATTTTATGACCAAGACTAGAGATGGTGCTTTTGAGCTGATAGAGAACCTTGCTTCAAGCTCTAGCAACAGGTCTCCTAAGTATGATAGGTCCAAGAAAGTGAATAGTGTGGACACTTAGAAGATAGACGAGCTGACGGCAAAGGTAAATTTGCTCCTACGCGAAAGTCAAAGACCGGTCAAATTTGTGGAAGAAAATGGGGCTGCGCCCGTTTCTCAAGAGTTTGAGGAAGATGACGATGCTGGAGTACATGAGGTTAACTATGTGAGTGGTCAGGGATATGTCCAAAACCGTGGGTTTAATCAGAATTATCGGAGCCACCCCAACCTCTCCTACCGAAGCACCAATGTTGAGAATCCACAAGACCAAGTTTATCCGCAACAAGGGGGTATCAATCAGTTGCCACAAGCTCAGGGTTTTCAAAAGTTTTACTCCAGCAACACTCAGGGGAAGCAGTACATCCCTAATCTGAATCAGAATCGGTTCCAAGGAGGAAACCAACAACAAAACACCAATTTCACGGTACCACCACAAGTTGCCTCCGCGCCTACATCTCAAGATGAACTGAAAAGTCTTATGCAGCAACTGATGGTTAACCAACAGAAGGCGTCTACTGAGATAAACGCCAAGGTGGATCAAATGTACACTGATTTAAACGCGAAGTATGAAGCTGTTACCGCGCATGTGAAGAAGCTTGATACACAAGTAGCTCAAACTGCCGAGGCTATCAAGAGGCCAACTGGAGATCTTCCAGGTAAAGGAGAATTACCCAGGAATGAATATCACGTGAATGATGTTGAGTTGAGGGAAGAGTAATTGCTGGTACCGCCTACTATGAGAAGCTTTCACGGGAAGGCTAAGGAGAAGAATTCTGAGCATCAGGCTCAAGGAAGTGATCTTGCTGAGAAAGATGGGCATGTTGAGGTTGGATCAAGCTCAGGAACACCTCTGGGAACTATTCCAAACGAATCTGAAGAAAAATTTTCCGAGCACCCCAACTCTGCTGCGGAGCACCTGCTCCCACAGGGTGCTCCCACGAAAATTTCAAAAATTCCAGAAACCCCACCAGAACGAGTCTACATACCCAAGGTCCCTTATCCAGTACCTCCAAGAAAATCTCGCAAGAATTTGGAGGATGCAAAGTGTAAGGAGATGCTTAAAGATTTGATGGTGAAGCTTCCTTTGGTTGATGCAGTTCAAATGATGCCTTCTCTCAAGCGATACATGAAGGAGCTGGTTGCTGGTAAGGTTGTTGAGGAAGAGAGTTTTATGATTGTTTCTAAGGAGTGCAGCGCCATACTTCAGAGTAAGGTGTTGAAAAAGAAAGAAGACCCTGGGAGGTTTGTTATCTCGGTGAAGATAGGACCGTGTACGTTTGCGTGTTCTTTGTGTGATTTAGGTTCCAGCGTCAATCTGATGCTATAGTCTGTGGCTAAGCGTCTGGGATTCACCAAGTTCAAGCCTACAAAGATCTCATTGGTTTTTGCGGATCGGTCTACAAAACTTCCAGTGGGTATTATTGAAGATATGCACGTCCGAATTGGGGATACATTTATCCCAACCGATTTTGTGGTTCTGGAACTTGATGAAGAACCCAAGGACCCACTGATATTGGGTAGAGCTTTCTTATGCACAGCTCGTGCTATCATTGATGTTGAAGAAGGCATAGTTGATCTCCGCCTAGGAGATATATTAGTCCGGTTTGAGATGAGCAAGCTTCTCAAGAAACCAATGATTGATAGACAGATATTTGTGATCCATGACGAGTCAGAGATAGCGGAAGATGTGGTTGAGGAGATTTTGGCGAATGATCCTTTAGAAGTCGCATTGACTAAACCCGAGGGTGCACACGGGTTTCTGAGTGAAGACACCCATGGATTCGCTAAATTTCTTGATTCCAACATCAGAGTGGAGGAAGGAGATGAATCTCTGAGCCTGGGAGAAGGCACAAAAATCGAGGACAAGGAAGCACCTCAGCGAGCACCCCAGCGAGCACAAGGAGCACCTGCTCCGAAAAATCCGATTTTGAGAGGCTCTTGGAGTGAGCTGAAAGCTCCAAAGCTTGAGTTGAAGACCCTCCCAGCAGGGCTCATGTATGCTTTTCTTGGTCCGAACTCCACTTATCCAGTTATAGTGAATGCGAAATTGAATAATGTAGAGATTACCTTGCTTTTGTATGAATTGAGCAAGTAAAGGAAGGCTCTAGGATATTCACTAGATGATATCACTGGGATATCCCCTGACTTGTGCATGCACAGGATACACCTAGAGGATGAATCTATGACTTATGTCGAGCATCAGAGGCGGTTAAACCCTAACCTCAAAGATGTCGTCAAGAAAGAGATAATGAAACTTCTAGAGGCTGGTGTGATTTATGCGATTTCTGATAGTAAGTGGGTCAGCCCTGTGCATGTAGTTCCTAAGAAAGGAGGTATCACAGTGATTAAAAATGATAAGAGCGAACTGATACCAACTAGGATGGTAACCGGACATAGGATGTGCATAGATTATCGGAAATTGAATGCTGCTACTCACAAAGATCATTTTCCGTTACCTTTTATTGACCAGATGCTAGAGCGTCTGGCTAACCATCCATATTACTGCTTCTTAGATGGTTTTTCAGGGTTTTTCCAGATTCCCATCCACCCGGATGATCAAGAGAAGACGACATTCACATGTCCTTACGGCACCTTCGCGTACCGCCGTATGCCATTCGGTTTGTGTAATGCTCCAGCAACGTTTCAACGTTGTATGATATCTATATTTACTGACCTTATTGAGGATATTATGGAAGTATTTATAGATGACTTTTCCGTGTATGGGAGTTTATTTTCTTCTTGTTTGTCTAATTTGTGCAGGGTATTGCAAAGGTGCGAGGAGAAGCATCTAGTTCTCAACTGGGAGAAGTGTCACTTCATGGTCCGAGATGGGATAGTGCTTGGGCACAAGATATCAGAGAAAGGGATCGAAGTTGACAAGGCTAAAATAGTCATGATGAGTTTGCAACCGCCTAATTCGGTTAAGGGAATCCGTAGTTTTCTGGGACACGCGGGATTTTACCGTCGCTTCATCAGGGACTTTTCTAAGATTGCTAGACCTCTTACAAGATTGCTGTGTAAGGAGGTGAAGTTTGAATTTGATAGTGACTGTTTGGCGGCTTTTCACACCATTAAGGGAGCCTTGGTTAGTGCACCGATAGTCTAACCGCCAGATTGGGAGCTACCATTCGAAATTATGACGGATGCAAGTGATTTTGCTGTGGGAGCTGTTCTGGGTCAGCGGAGAGACAAGAAGCTCCACGTCATTTATTATGCCAGCCGGACGATGGACGATGCTCAGTGTCGGTACGCCACTACCGAGAAAGAGTTACTAGCGATAGTTTTCGCTTTTGAGAAGTTCAGGTCATACCTCGTCGGATCGAAGGTAATTGTGCACACAGACCATGCTGCATTGAAGTATTTGCTGACAAAGAAGGATGCAAAGCCCAGGTTATTGAGGTGGATTCTGTTGCTACAAGAATTCGATCTAGAGATAAAGGACAAGAAAGGGTCCGAAAATGGGGTTGCGGATCACTTGAGCAGGTTGCAGATTGAAGAGGACACACCCATGGAGGATAGTCTACCAGATGAACAGATCTATTCTATCAACACCTGCGAAATTTTCCGAGCAGACGACCGAGCACCCGACCGAGCATCCGATGGAGCACCTGCTCCGCCCGCTGGAGCACCTGCTCCGCCCGCTGGAGCACCTGCTCCCGAAAATTCTTGTGAATTAATTCAAACAGGTCAGCCCTCTAGCTTCCCATGGTTTGGAGAGATTGCAAACTTCTTGGCTGCTGATAAGGTTCCTAAGAACCTAGCGGGAAGCAAAAGAAAGAAGTTCTTCCGCGAGGTTAGGCGGTATTATTGGGATGAACCGTTTTTGTACAAGCAATGTTCGGATGGGCTGTATAAGAGATGTGTGACTGAGGCAGAGATCCCTGGTATTTTACACCATTGCCACAGTTCATCATATACTGGGCACTTCGCCACATTAAAAACGGTTTCGAAGGCTTTACAAGCTGGGTATTGGTGGCCTACGATGTTCCGTGATGCACACAGGTTTGTCTCTAGGTGTGATGCGTGTCAAAGGCAGGGAAACATCAGTAAGCGCAATGAGATGCCCCATAATTTTATTCTGGAAGTTGAAGTTTTTGATGTATGGGGCATAGACTTCATGGGACCGTTTCCATCCTCCTACGGTAACGAATACATTTTAGTGGCTGTTGATTATGTTTCAAAATGGGTTGAAGCGCTGGCTAGCCCAACTAATGATGCTAGAGTGGTTATCAAGATGTTCAAGAGTGTTCAAGAGTGTCATCTTTCCGAGGTTTGGAGTCCCAAGAGTGGTGATTAGCGATGGAGGCTCACACTTCATAAACAAGGTTTTTGAGAACTTGTTGAGGAAGAATGGTGTCACGCACAAGGTAGCTTCTCCCTATCACCGTCAGACTAGTGGTCAGGTAGAGATCTCTAACAGGGAGATAAAGAGTATCCTGCAGAAGACGGTGAGCATCACGCGTAGGGATTGGTCCAAGAAGTTGGATGACGCTCTATGGGCGTATAGGACCGCGTATAAAACACCGTTGGGGACAACGCCTTTTCATTTGGTGTATGGGAAGGCATGTCACCTACCGGCAGAACTGGAGTACAAAGCGGCCTGGGCTATTAAATTGCTCAACTTCGACATCCTACCGGCGTTTGAGAGGAGATCCATGCAGCTGCACGAGTTGGAGGAAATTAGGCATCTCGCCTACGACAACTCAAGGATTTACAAAGAGCGAATAAAAGCTTACCATGACAAGAGGATCATCCCCAGGAGTTTCTCTCCCAACGATCAGGTATTATTGTTCAATTCTCGTCTCAGATTATTTCCAGGTAAGCTGAAGTCCAGATGGTCTGGCCCCTTCACGATCAAGGAGGTTAGACCGCATGGAGCCGTGGTGTTGCTAAACGCAAAAGGAGATGAATTCGTGGTAAATGGCCAAAGGATCAAGCCGTATCTTGCGGATACACACATTGGAGAAGGTGATACTGTCACCTTGGGTGCTGTTCCTCATGCCTAAACGGGCTACAAAGTCGAGCTAACGACTTAAAACAAGTGCTTGGTGGGAGGCAACCCACCGGTAAGGTTTCTTGTACATATTTCATTCTAAATTTCTTTCAATACTAACTTTTTGTGATTTCAGTTTTAATCACACATATATATATATTAAAAAAAAAAAAAAAAAAGAGGGGTATCGAGCACCCCAGAACTGGACCGAGCACCTGCTCCGCCAGGGTGCTCGACGAGTCAACACAAACAAAAGGTAAAATCCAAATCTTCCTTTTCCCAACCCCACTAACTTTCTCTTTTTCCTATTTTGTAGGCCCATGCACTGGTCACCACTACCATCCAAATTCCGAAACCCTACCTCCTCTCCACTTTAAAACTCGGGCCGAGCGACTTCACCTTCCTCCATCGCCATCTCTCTCTCATCTCGTCTGCTCAGGTCCAGCTTTCTCGACGACTCCGACACCGCCACTACTCAGTGATATCCCCTTTTACCCTCTATCTCCATTGTATTATCCGTGTGTGTTTTTATTTTTATTTGTCGCCAATCTTTCGTTCTTTTCACACCCGAGACGGTGTGATTTAAGTCCGGGGGAGCGGTTAGTTATTTTATTTTATTTTATATTCTATTGAGTCTTGTTGTTGTGTCAGTCCCAAGAGTCTTAGATTTTTAGTGAATCAGGTCCTGCTGCTTGGTTTACTTTTATCGAGTATATTTTAGAGTTTTATCGAGTCAAAAGCTTGTTTGGGAATTATGAACTTGATCTATTGGATTTATTTTCGGACTAAGGATTACTTGTATGACTCACAGCTTGGCCAAGGTTCTGTATCGGAAAGGCATTGGGCGGATTGAATATTCCCCAAAGCTCACACTTAGCGGGAAATAGGCTGAACCTATGTCATCTCTAATTTTTATTGGACCCTAACCTGATCTTCAATTTCTTTCTCAGGGGTTTGATGTTCATTAGGGAAGACCTATTCGAGCCAAACAAGACCACGCAACTCTCCACAAAGTATGATATTTCCTCTCTCACTCCCCTTCATTACACCGAGAAAAAGAAAGAAAAGAAGAAAAAAAGAAATAAAAAGGAGAAGTTCAAAGCAACAAGCCGAAGTGAACCAAGGGATGATGCGTAGACCCGTGTATCCTTTGTGACCTCATGGAAAGCTTGTTGTAAGGGAAACTAAAAATCAAAGTGAACCAAGGGATGATGCGTAGACCCGTGTATCCTTTGTGACCTCATGGAGATTCGTCCCACAAAAATAAAGAAGAAGCATCAGAAAAGTGATGGCTGTGTTAAAGGGTGAAGCATCGGCAAATGAAAACCGATGGCTGTGAAAAATAAACAAAAGAATGATGGCGTGGAAAGAGGGAAAGAGGGGAGAGGAAAATTATATGGGAGAGGGTCTTTGGTTAGAAGAAGTTGGCACCTTTTGGACCGATTTCCCCTGGTAAGATCACTGCACTTTATTTTCATTAATCTATGTAAGAGATGACAGTGGGGATTCCGAAATCTCTGTTGTGTTGTGAGTAACTAAGGTTAGGTTATGAACCCCACGGCTAACTACGGTACATGTCCTAAGGTCCAGTGAAGAAGGTATGAAGTTCGAAATTTTTCCAACAAGCAAGTGAGTTCCCGTGATTTTCAAACCTCTTCTCAGTTCTTGATCTTGTTTTGTTTGAGGACAAACAAAGGTCTAAGTCCGGGGGAGTTGATATATTAGTATTTTGTCCCATTTTTACTAGTCTTTTCTTATTGTCTTTGAGTCTTTTCAAGTTTCTTCTATGTCTTTTCAGGTATTTTGAGGCTCTGGAGCATGTATTGAAGATATTTGAGCCCATTGGAGCAAAAGAAGCAATTCGGAGCAAAAAGACGATTTTCGCCAACCGAGCACCTGCTCGCATGCTCCGCCAGGATGCTCGCTCAGGGTGCTCGACCTGTTTTACCTAGGGACGCGTTTTTAATTAATTTTTAGAATAAAAAGAGGCAGCCGCCTCAGACTTGTGATACATTTGATTCTATCACGTTCGTTTTTGAGACTCAGTTCTTGTTCTAGGTTTAATTTTGTTTCAAGACTCCACACTTTGTTCCTTTGTTCGATTTGGATTTATATTATTCAGCTTGGATCTCTATTCTCCTCTTGTCGATCAGACCATACCTTGTTTGAGAAGTTTTCCTGAACCTTATTCTATTTAATAAGTCATGAATTCATCTCTTTGCTTTGTTGTGTTCGATTGCATCATGTGTGAGTAGATCCATAGCTAGGTTAGGGTTTTCAATGGTGATTTAGGTTGTTCATGGCTGAGCACAAATAGGATCGGAATTTATATGTCTTCGCCAATAGAGGTTCGTAATGCCTTGGTTAGCTTGATCACCTAGCCTATGATTTCTAGGTTAAACTTATTCATGAGAGTGCTCTAGGTTGCTAGAAAAATCATTGGTGAGCAATTGGTGCGTAGCCAACAAGAGTTGATTGCTGCGATTGATTGTGAACATATTGAACCTGTTTGTTAATGCTTATCGTCTTCGTTAGGTCCGGGCGAGAGTTTCAGATTCTAGGTTGTTAGATAAAGGTGTCGATACATCACGAGAGTGGGGCGGCATTTATTTATGTTTGGGTTCTAGACCGGTAGTTAATTAGCCCTGAATAGTTGCTCAGCTTTATCTCCTAATCACCAGCGAAATACCTTGACCTAGTGCTTTTAATTATTCGTTTACACCGATTTATTTTATTGTTTGCTGTTCCGAAAAATTACACAAAACCTTATTGTCTTAGCTTTGAATTAAAATCTCATAAATTCATAGTGTAACCTTGGTCTCTGTGGATTCGATTCCTTTTATACTATTGCGATTGTTCTGTGCACTTGCAGTTTTTAATTGGGTTAAAACTCGACACATCAATTGTCCTAATGCAAAGCATTATCCAGTTTATCTATATCTCATCAAAACCCATCTTTCTCATAAGCTCTTCTAAGAAATTCCATTCGATGCGGTCATAGGCTTTAGACATGTCTGTCTTAATTGCCATGTACTCCTCCGCTACCATGTCATTGGTTTTTAGAGCGTGTACTAGCTCATGCGCCACCAAGATATTGTCCGTTATCAACCTGTCTGAAACGAAAGCACCTTGAGTATCTGATATTATCTCAGGCAGAATCTGTTTGAGACGTCCACATAGTATCTTCGCGACAATTTTATAGTGAACCGCACACAAACTGATTGGACGCATATCAGACATTTTCCAAGGATGAGGCACCTTTAGTAATAACTCAGGCTGCAGATTCTGGTTCCTAGTGCACTTTAGTAAGTAGTGAAAATTTAGGAACACTGATGTCTTTGAAAATCCTTCTGGAGGCAGCGGAAGCTTTGACAAAGCCCAAGTGTAGGCAGCTACCGGACAGAAGAACAGAACTTGACAGATGAATTACTTATCCAAATCACAGGCAGAGCATAATGAAAGAGAGGCAATACCTCTGGACCGTAACCTTTCAGACACCGCTAACGCTCCAGCAAGCGCTTTCCACAAAAAATACTTAATTTTTGGCAACGTTGGAAGCTTCCAAAGACTTCTCTAGTGGCGTTAGAGGCGCACATTCGTCCAATTGTTGATTCATTGACTTCTCTAAAATCTTGTAGCCACTCTAGGAATTGTAGGTACCATTTTTAGAGTAGCCCCATATATATGAATCATTCAACGAAGCTATTGTTTTCATCTTCAATATTTGACCTGCATCTTTCTCCACAAATAATTCTCTGACCATATCCTCTTTCCAGTGACCCGCATCATTGTCAATTAGATCTGAAACTTTCAGCATAATATTTCTGATATGAGAGGCTCCAAAAGGGGTGCGAGGTTCCTCTTCCATAATCCATTTCTCTGACCAGACAAAAGTATCCTTCCCGTTCCCAATACTCTTCCCTAAACCCTGTCTTAGTAGGTCTCGACCATGGAGGATGCTTCTCCATGCATAAGATGGTCTAGTGCCTAGTCCACAATCAAGAAAGGAGTTATTCGGAAAGTCTCTACTCTTAAAAATCTTTGCAACAAGGGATTGTGGTTGGTCCTCAATTCTCCAAGCTTCTTTCGCTAACAGAGCTTGATTGAATTTACTTTATGTCATGAAAACCCAAACCTCCTTCCTCCTTGCTCTTACACAACTTAGTCCATGCAACCCAAGGAATTTTCTTTTTATTACTTCCGCTACTCCACCAGTATTCCGTCATTGCACTTGTTAGCTTCTTACATACGTCTTGTGGAAGCTTAAAGCACGACATAGCATACACCGGTAGAGCTAGTGCCACAGATTTGAGCAGAACCTCTTTACCCCCTGGAGATAGTGTCTTGGCGAATCAGCCTTTGAGCCGAGATTGTAGTTTTTCTTGAATGAAACTGAAAAGTTTTCTTTTTGATCCGCTCAAACACTCCGGGAACCCCAAATATTTGCCTTCACCACCTTCTTGCTCAATACCAAGATCTGCTTTTACCATATTTTTTATACCTTCATCCACCTTAGCTCCAAAGATGATCGATGATTTTTGAGGATTTATCACTTGACCCGACGCATCTTCATAGTATTTTAGACAACGTTTGATTTCTGAACTTTCAACGATGGAAGCTTTACACAGGAGTAAGCTATCATCCGCAAACAACAAGTGGTGCACTGCTGGTCCTTGAGGGTCTAACCGAATACCAATTAACTTTCCTAAGCTTTTCGAGTAATTCAATGAATGTACAAGAGCTTCCGCGCATAGAATGAAAATAAAGGGAGAAAGAGAATCCCCTTGTCGAATTCAACGCTCTGGTTTAATATATCCATGAGTTCGACCATTGATTAACACTGTATAAGAGACTGTCCTAATGAAAAGCATTATCCAGTTTATCCATATCTCATCAAAACCCATCTTTCTCATAAGCTCTTCTAAGAAATTCCATTCGATGCGGTCATAGGCTTTAGACATGTCTGTCTTAATTGCCATGTACTCCTCCGCTACCATGTCATTGGTTTTTAGAGCGTGTACTAGCTCATGCGCCACCAAGATATTGTCCGTTATCAACCTGTCTGAAACGAAAGCACCTTGAGTATCTGATATTATATCAGGCAGAATCTGTTTGAGACGTCCACATAGTATCTTCGCGACAATTTTATAGTGAACCGCACACAAACTGATTGGACGCATGTCAGACATTTTCCAAGGATGAGGCACCTTTAGTAATAAGCATAATTGCGTGTGGTTCCATTCAGATGGTAACCTTGAAGTACGGAAAAAATCTTGGACCTCTGTTGTGATGCTCGGACCTACAATGCTCCAAAATCTTTGATAGAAACTTCCCGTAAATCCATCTGGCCCTGGAGAACTACCTCCCTTAATTGAAAAAGCAGCTTTCCTTATCTCCTCTTTAGATACAGGGGCTGTCAACAAGGTATTCATCACCGAAGTTACTCTCGGTGTTAACCTTTCCAGCAAAGAGTTAAAATCTTGAGGATTAGATGATGAGAATAGTGTAGGACCCTTAATTACTACAACAAGGCAACTGATAATTGTATAAAATAAATTAAGAACATGAGCCAAAAAATACAATACCAGATTCTAAAGATGAAAAAGAATTGCAGAGGCGAAACAAATCTCTTTCTTTAAATCTTTAAACGCCCCGTAGTGTGACGGTTTTGTAGCGGTAAGACTCCCAGGATACAACTGCGGATATTTTCTTTTTTCAAACACCAAAAAACAGAAGCTTACGAACCAAAGATTGCTGTGTGTACTCTCA
>CM051386.1:21117713-21228139 GCA_028015245.1 Cardamine occulta
GACTCAAACTAAATAAATAAATAAAGGAGAAGAGGAAGTTGTGTGTCCGATCAGAGAAAAATGGAGGCAATAACTTTGTTTTTAATATGCAAAGTGCAACGTCCATATGGAATTGGAGTTATGAGCATTATTATGTAATTAAGAGAATTGATTCTCAATAACCAAGTCAATGGAATAATTCATTGCTAATCACGTTAATGTCAGACATTGATTTTTTAGTTGTTACAAATAAACAATTCAAATAAAGATATTTGATTATCTAACCAACACTTTAAATCAAATGATTTTGGGGAATTTAAAATAAATTATGGGTTGTAAGCCCATTTCCCAAATCTCATGTCTATAAATCCAGACCCAAAGTGGTTGGATTTCTCCTCTAATTTCCAAAGTGAAATATTTGATACTTGTTATTTCATTTAGTCAAATTTCAAACCTTGTTATTTTTTCTAAGCTTCTCACTTTGGATATTAATTTCTCATTCAAACGAATTTTGTTTTTGACCTTTTAAAAACACTACCATGTAGTGCTTGCGGCAACGACTATATCGTGCCCAAGACCAGTCATTCCGGTGAACGTCTTCACCGGAAAATGGTTAAAGCCACTTTGTCAAGAAACGAGTTCCAACAAATAGTTCCCTAAAGTATTCAGAAGCAACATGCCCTTTCGAACCTTCTGAGAACTGCTCTCTGCCTCTGGAATCCTTAAGCATCAGGATTTTATTTTGCGCTTTCCTGCCTTTGACACTATTGTGGAAAAAATTAGTATTCATATCTCCCAGCTGGAGCCATTTTTCACGGCTTCTGGTCTTCCAAAAGGCTTCTGCTTCCCTATTAGCAATATTAATCTCTCTTCGTAGTCGTTGCATCTCACCTCTGCTTGGGAAAATCTTAGCTACTTCCGTTTCTAAAGTTGCTTCCAGATCCTTTACTCTTTTCTCTGAGTTGGCATTAGTTGCTTTCTTCCAACGAGAAAGTTCTGAACGACATCGCGCAATGCGCTCCGTTGTCAGCCCTATCACTGTTCCAACCTTTCTTTACAACTTCATCAATCCCCTGTTTTGTATTCCACCTCTTATCAAAATAAAACCTTCCTCTTCCTCTTTCTTCCCGTTCCAACGCAAAACTAATCATAATGGGTCTATGATCAGAGGCTCTGAGATCCATATACTCCATTTGTGCTTGAGGGAACAAACGAAACCACGCATCATTACCGAAACTGCGATCTAGTCTGCATTGTATCCAAACTTTATCCCGCCATCCCCCCCATGAGAATACATTCCCTATACTTCGGATTTCCTTCAATTTGCAGTTTTCAGCCATATTTCTAAAGTCCCAAAAGGAAGACTCTGCTCTAGGAGGACCACCTAACTTCTCATCATTGCTCATTAGTTCATTGAAGTCTCCCACTAGAACCCATGATGTGTCTCTACTAATCCCAATGCTTGTTATCTGTTCCCAGAAATGGTTTCTCATTTCTCTGATCGGGTCTCCATAAATACACGACATAAACAATATCATCGATCCCACCTGAATCTTAAGATCAATGATCCTCTTATCTGCAAATAACACCTCGACTTTGTAACTACTTTTCCACATTACCGCCAAGCCACCACTTAAACCAACTGGCTCCACAGTAACTAACTCATCGTAACCCAAACCGTTCTTTAAACCCTCAATGTACCCAAACTTTTGTTTTGTTTCCATCAAAAATAAAAAATCCGGAAAATGACTTTTGCGTATTTCCCGAATACGTTGAACCGTCTCAGTGCTTCCAGCTCTTTGACAGTTCCAGCTCAATATGCTCATTGGGATAGCAGCGGCTTCAAATCGGAAGCCACTGTCTTTTCTTGGGTTTTTGGGTTTTTGTTTGTCTGACTTGTACCAACTTCAACTGCCTTTCTCTTCAGATTATTATCCTTTCCTCTATCTTCGTCTGCACTGGGAAAACTCGAAACAAACTGCTCTGAACCATCTTTCCGTTCTACTCTTTTCCATTTCGAAGGTCTTCCTCTTTTCCTCTTCTCACCTGGTAAACTACCTGACAGAGCATGGTTTGGGGAAATCCCCATACTGAACCCCTTAGTACTATCGACTGGAAGAGAAGTAGCCGGTCTAGGTGCTCGAGATTGAACTTCTTCCAACGCCAGAGGAACTTCTTCCAATCATCCTCCATACCTTAGGCATCGCCTCTATCATTTTAGCCATCGGTTGAGAATCCGGATTCAGCAACCTCCCCACTATATTAGTTGTGTTTTCATCAAAAACTTTAAAATCGATTGAACAATGAAAGATTTTTCCGTGATTGCTGCTTAATTCTGATATTAACTTTTGCGCCTTCATATCGTGATTAGCCTTGATTGACAAGAAATCAGAGATTTGGAATATTTTTAAAGTAGAAAAGGAAAACCACTGAATAGAAATGGAAGTAATGAAAATTCGATTGCTCAAAATAACCCGTAAAATTAATGCCGGAATTAAAACCCAAGAATCACTCAAATTTCGAAAACTATTCTCTCACCAAAAACGACAACCCACGAAAGGAAATATCAAACCCTCTAACAGACTCAGAGGGGGCTAAGCCAAAAAATCAAACGTTAAAAAATAGAATTTTGATATGTGTCGAGCTTTCATTAGAGTAACCAAATTTATATAATAAAAAATCTTCTAATAACAATACCAAAGGCTTGCATTGGTTCGCTTTTGAGAAACTATGTAAATCTAAACAAAGACATGTGTGGAATATTTATTTTGGACGATTTCAAGTTAATTAGCCTTACTAGCCAAACAGTTTTTGGAATTTAGTTTTTAAACTCATTACTAGCCATAGTATCAAAAGTGCGATACTAGAGGGATGTACATCTTTTACGGGGTAGGAAATCTTAAACACAATTTTTTAGTTGAAAGACTATATTATATATTATATATTATATTATATTATTATCAGAAGATGTGGTATATGCGGATTAAAAGTAGTAGTTTCTTTATTTTAACTCACGTATCAATTTGGATCAATTAGTTAATTAGATGAAAATTTTATAAATTATAAGTAAATTTGTCATATTTTGCATTTATTAATATCACAAACTAAAATCTAAAAGTGTAGAGTGTATCAGTGTAATATAAAGAGGTTCAGATATTTTTTTAAAAAGCACACACTATATAAATAAAAGATCAACAAAATTCCTTAACCATCAAAATAACTCCATTGTAATGTTCATCAGAAATTCCTAACAAAGTCCTCCCTTTGAATAAAATATGTTTTTTACACATGAAACCCCAATGATACATATTCGGTTAATTGGTTTAGCCTTATGTGCACTGAATCATTGTGAACCCCCGGAGCCACGTTAGCTTCCCGGGGCCGCACGGCCGCGGCTGCTGCGTCGTGGCCAAGGTTTCCACTTAGCTTCGAGGTATTTCCGCGGTATAAGCCTTGGATACCTCTCCTCAAAATCCCATTCTTTACCATGGTACTTTATCCCTTCCAGTGTAACCTCGTGAATCGCACATGCCTTTCGGAACTTACAAATCTCTGAATCAATCGCGGTCATACGGATATCGAGGTCCGCAGTACCGAGCACTGACCGGAAATGGCAGCGGTGAATCTCCTCCTCGAGTTTTTGGCCGCCTTCCAAGAGCACATGAAAGGAATGGCCAAAAGGTGGCCTTGTGGCTCGTCGCCATCCATAATCAAGGCCACTGTTTATAGCTTGACAATGGTAAACGATCTCTGGACGTTTCAAGCCTTTCATTCCATTAACTATGTTCAGCTTCGTTGTGAGGAAATGTGGCCTTTCCGCGCAGGAAACCACGGTTTCGTGAACTACAAGAAACCACGCTAGGGTTCTTATGAATTTATGAATGTTAAGAGTCATGATTTTGTTTTTCCTTGTCGTGATGATTTGTCTCGTTTTGTTACCTTTGTTTTTTGGGTTTCGGCTTGCTCTTCTTGCTTAGTTTTTAAAAACGTTTTTGAAACTTAAATCTGTTACAAAGGCCATTGAATTATTTGTTGTAATGTTTTATGTGGACATTTAGCTTTGTCATGAAAAACCACCATTCATAATAATAGTCCATAAGAAAGTTAAAATAACAGAATCGGTACTTTATTTGTAAAGTTTAACCTTTTTTTAGAGGGAAAACCGTCTTGAAACATTTACGTCTGTGTTTGTGCCAACTATTGCAATCGATTTACGTTTGTGTAAATTTTTTTAAATTTACGTCTATATTTAGAGTTAAATTAACTGATTACTATTATGTGTTACTAAAAACTACAAAGAAAATCGCTTACATTTGGTACTTTTAACATATATATGTTTTGTTTATAACTAAAATATGGAATAGTTCGCATTAACTCGAAAATAAAACAGTGAGATGCTCTATATATTACTTGTTCTTATAATCCCATTGTTTTTTTTTTGTTAAACCCATAACCCCATTGTTGATCAACTTCTTAACTGTTTTTCAAAGTTAATTTACTTTTTTTGTCGTGATGCTTCGATTGTTTTTATTTCTCCACATAATTTTTTGTCCATTACTTTTTTTATCTTTTAATCTTAATTAATTTTTCACTAAATAATTAAAAAAATATTTGTAGATTTCCTTATCTTTTTAATTGATTAGTTTACTCAAATAGTTGTACTTCAATTATATTTTTAAATCCTCTTACTAATTCAAGAACGCGTTGTATTATTTTGTCCGGATCGTCTAAGTTCTAAAGTAGTGGTAACAGTTACCATTTTTGTATATTCTACAGAATTCTAGTTTAACTCTGTAAGAAATTAAAAATGTTGAGAAAAAAGATTTGGTGGCCCGGTTAACATTTTTTTTTTTTGGAGATCTCATACATAAATAAAATAAAGACGACATATTGACATAAAACAAAAAAGACTGGTATATTTTTTGGTATTTGTAAAATTAGATATCTATCAACATGATATTATCTAAATATATATATGAACTTATCCCAATACTCTCCCTCACATTGGAGTGTGTAAATTTTGAACACCTAACTTGAATATCTCAAGAAATTTTTGATTTACGAAATATTTCTCAACATTTTGGAAACACTTTAGCATCGTTGTGGTTAATGGTCAATTATTATCAACTTTAATATATTGCGATTATGTGTTATATATAGATGTTTCTGATATATTTTTTCATGGCATCTCTTATATTTTTACATGGATATAGTTTATGGTTCATGAAATGTGTTATTTTCATTTGGATCTATTCGCAGTCCTCTTGATCAGGAGGTTAAACTTTTACTTGGACATAGTTTATTGTTGATGATGTGTGTGCGTTAATGTAGCCAAACGTCAATTAAATAAAAATATTTAGATTTATATAGTGGCGACACAGGATTCTTATAGGTAGAAAATCACTTTGTGATCGACACATCGGTACATGTAATTTGTTACAAAAATAAAAATGTTAGTCCTTAAAAATGCTTGTCGATTTTACGCCTTGGAACGAGGTGGAAACTTCTGCCATGGATAGAACTTCTTCTCATGCTTGTAATGAACTCCATCTTTTCTAATATTGTACGTACAGACAAAACTAGGGTAACAATAAGCTGTGGTGTCTGGGTGAACATAGATCGGAAAATTCACATACCCTAGATTTGACCGGAGATGGCAATCTATGAACTTGTACCTGAGTTTACCGGTGTTCTCAAACCGAAGCACATTGTACCGGTCTCCCGGTTTGCTCTTTCGCCAAATCTTGGGACCATGAGCACATACGAAGCCAGCGTTTCCTTTCTTGAGACCATACAATTCATTGGAGACAACGATATTTGTGACAGTTCCTGGTCGTATGGAAAACTCCTGATTATAATCTTTCCTATAGTACGCGTCACCTATAGATAAGACAATGGTGGAGAAGCTGGAGATTTGCAATAGGAGTAGGAGGAGGAGATTTGTAACTATGGTTTTGGGATTCATCATCATCATCATCATCATCGTTTTGAGTTTATGTTTCAGTTCTTTTATTGATTTTTTATCTTCAATATATAATTTTGTAGCTTTCGGTTTGTTTTTTAACCATTAACTAGTACTAAACTTGAAACGCGTCTCCTTTGTTTATTATTCAGTAACGGAGTCCTTTTTATGAAACTGTTTTTGTTCAATAACTAACTTTTATCTAAACTTGATCTACCGGCTAACATTTTCTTTTCTAGTTGTATATATGTATTATTAGATAGAGGGACCAAGTGAGAAACTATATTTAGGTTTTCTCATTTACTTCAAAAACAAACTTTTTACTAATTGATTCATTAAGTTTTGAGAAGTATCGCCTGAAAACTACACATCTCCGTGTAAAACTATGATCTCCAACACAAAATTTGGAAGAGGTGCATAATGCTATATATGAATGTTGTTTATATTAATATATTGTTTTTTATTTTCTAAATGTTATTTCTAATTAAAATAAAATAAAAAACAAAGTTGTTAAACCAATTGATAAATTAACCTTTTTGCTTTAGATTTACAATTTTATACTTTTACTTCACATGGGTTTAATTTAATTTGTTGAAATATGTTAATTCTTAAATTATTTTTTTTATTAATTAGGAGGGATCCGGACCCTGAACCTTAGTTCATCATGGCTCGGCACCAGTGTTTGCTAATACCTTATAGCATAAATCATCTTTCCCACCGGAAATTGAATTAAGAGCAACGAATGGTTAATTCTTAATTTGAGTACCAACATTTTATTTTCTTTTAGTTAAAGATTTTGGGCTTATATAGATACACACCCTCGATCTGACCGGATATGTAATATGGTCTCCTCCAAAATATGTAATATCTTTACGTTTTGTCTTTCATGTTTTTGAGTCGAGCTAACAACACGTAATACTCTTAAAATTTAAAATAATGTTTGTTAGTTAAATTTTTTACGTGAAACCGCTATAAACTTTTATTTTTAACGTTTCCCATATTATTGATGTTGAAATATTAATTAGAAGAGGTTCGTTTACTTCTCCACTATTTTTTCGAAGCCACCGTTCCTTAAATATATTCTTAAATCCAATCATCTTGTCTGTGGTCTCGGAGTTAATCTCTTTTAACAACGGGAAAAAAAAAACATATTATGAAAATATTCAAATTAATTCACTAGTAATTGTTGAATTATGATTAATGTTTTTTAAACTACACAATGTTTTTGTATCATCAATAAAAAATTTCCAAGGGGGGAAAAAAAGGAAGAAGATATCATTCAATGGAATCAACTGTTGATCCCAGCTGGCAACTTAGGTTGAATGTGACGGTGAGGCCAAGGGGTCCAAGGAAATAGTTCGTTAGTATCTTTCATCAAGAGACCTTCACGTCTAATCGCTAAAACACATCTATAACCAGGACATTTTCTTCCAAGCGCCGCTGTTATCTCGATAATGACATTCGCATAACCCAAATTCGACCGGAAATGGCAATGTTGAATGACCTTTGCGTTCGGGTTAACTCGGTAAAAGAAGAACTTGGCATAGAACACGTCTCCTGGAAGAGACCTGGTCCAAGTTCTTCTGCCATTGTTGCACATGAAGCCTGCTTTTGGTTTCTTGATCCCTTTCAATTCATTGATGGCTTCGAATATCACATTGGTTCCATCTTTGAGTTCGAAATCGGAGCTGTAGTATTCGCTGGGATGAATAGTTTCGTAATCTTCATAATGGTTTATCAGAGGGTTTTCATTGTTGTTGCCGTCGTCCTCGCCGATGGTGACTTGTATCACAAGGCATAGACATAGGGATACAACAAACAACCTGTTTTCCATTTTTCTCTTTTTGAAAATTACTGTTAGCTTTATATATATTTTTCTTTTGTTTTATATATACACGAAATGACTAAAGGGGATCGGTTAAAAAGAAACGAAATCGTTATTTGTACGTTTGTTGAATACAATGGTGCTGTAACATTCTTTATTTAACATTCTTTATTCTTAACCGTAATAACTCTCTCAAGTCTTTCTTAAACATAACAACTCATTGTTACTATTTATATACAAATACTTTATGAGTATATGATGTTTCACATGTTTAATAATTTTTTTATAGTTTTAGTAACAATAGAGTTCAATTTTTTTTTCTTTTAAATGATTTGATATCTGAACCAGAGCTTATAATTATGTACTAATGTTCAATGTTGTGTCATAATTCAGGTTCAAATTCAAAAAAATTGCATAAAATAATTGAAAAATCGATCACACATCAAATAATGTACTCGTCCATTTCATCAAACCTCTTGCCCAAACCGCACAAGCCAACGTCATTGAAACCTTACCGGTCAACAAATTGGATCACAATCGAATAATAAAACAGGGCAGTGTTGTACATGTGTTTAAACATTCAAAGCATAGTCTTGCCACCACTATTTGATCATTATAGCAAATTTTGGGGGTGGCTTTGTAGTCATAAGTTCAAGGAAAGGACCATTGGAGATCTTGGCTCATCCAATCATTGTTCGCTTTCTCCCTCGTTGCCGCACTGCATAACCAAAAGAAGACTTTTATAGGATTTGAAAACAGAATTGGTCTTAACTCTTAAGAGGGGGAAGTTGGAAGAGGGTTTTAATAGAACCTTGCGCGAGCTTGTTAAACGTTGCTGACCATTGCTTTGAGGACTTCCTATACGATGTCAGTATAGGATCCATCTACATTTGAATACAAAATACGCCATTTAAGACAACGAACACACTCAAGCAAAAGTAGTGAAGTTATGATATGCATCACTCTTACCACATTCCCACATGAAGAATGCATACAGAGTAAGGCTCTTTCAAGTACATATAAATCAACAGCTTTGTCTTCAGGCAAAGTCGATGTGAAACTCAAGCCGAAATCAATTACTACCTGAGGAAAGACGTTAACCATGGTCATGAATTATAAGTAACTAAACAAGTGGACATATCAAACCTTATGAAGACACTTACCAGCTGATTTGTCCCGCTTCTGACTAACATGTTTGATGTTGTCAAGTCACCGTGAGCCAAGCCACCATCATGGAGTTTAGCTATGGCTTCCCCAATCTGAGCAGCAACATCATTCAACCGTTCCTCGACATTCCCATTGGCCCCAAACTCAAGGAAAATATCCTTAACAGAGACGCCTTCAATATACTCAAGTGTCAAGGAATAAACCAGAGGATCCACAGCATAGAAGACTGGAGTACAAACCCCGAGCTTTCTTGCCTTTGTCATACACCTAGCCTCCTATATTCAACAACGTAAAAGGCACACACATGTAAGATTTCTACTCTTCACTCAAGATTTAAACAAGAAAAGGTAAAGCAGAAGAAACCAACAGCGTTCGAGCGTTTGAGTGTAAGTTTCGAATCCAAAATTGGGTGTCGATATTTCTTCGAGAACCATTCTTTCACAACGGATCTTCTTCCAGCAAATGTAGACTCGAACACTCTCTGAAACAAAATTATAAAGACTTAATCTTTTCAAAGCTATATACACATACACTGATTCGCACAAATAAACTTACAGCTTCGGCTCCTTGTTTAATCAGAATTAGGGATTCGTTCCCAATGCTTTCCTCACAATCCATACTAAATTTTTCGAGAGTCTGCACAAGCACCAAAGCCAACACAAAGTTAGATAATAAGCTCTAGAGATAAGGCCTCACAATTTCATCACTTGTAGATTAACTAAGAAGACTGAAACTGAAGCCAATAAAGACTAAAACTTAAACAAAGCTACATTTGCTAAAGCTTTGAAACAAACAAAACGTTGATTAAAGCTTTTCGTTTAATCAAAACAAACAAATATAAACTATGTCAAGTCAAAACTGAGCAAAACAAACTATTTCAGAAACACAAATAAAGGTTCGGACTTTGAACAAAAAGAAGTCGAAATCACAAAGCCACCTCAAAATATGAAGAATCACAAGGCAATCGATTGAGAGATAACTTTAGAACTGGCAATAGATTTGAGGCCTGGGAGGACAATTTTCTCTGATACCCCTCTCGAAAAAAATTTCGGCCGAGATCTCCTCCATCTCATTTTTTGATTTATTTTATTATTTCTTTTAAATGAGAAAAGTGTTAGAGCATGTTCAATGGTAGAACCCCACAAGGGGTTTTTAGTGAATTTTTTATTATAAATTTTAAGTTAAGAACTCTTCTTAAGATATTTATGTTTTTTGTGCTCCAATGCTAAGAATTTTTTTTTTTTTTTTTGTAATTTTGGGTTATTGTAAGTAGAGTTTATTTATTGAATAAAACATACTTGACATAAAAACATATTAAACATAGATTTTAAAATTATAAACGGAAATGAACACTCAGTTGTGATCTTGATCATGCCCAAATTTTTGCCATATATGCTCAACCAAATCATCTTTCAAGCGTTGATGCACTTGTCTATCACGAATTCTAGTTCGAACACCCAACATATTCGCAAGATTTGTAGGCATAGATGTAGAATACGTGAGATCGACATGTGAACTTCCGTTTCCTTCTCCATGTTGGAATTCTGAAACATCATATTGAGTATAGCCATCTCGTTCGTCTTCGACTATCATATTGTGGAGTATAATACATGCTCTCATAATCTTTCCTATTTTTGC
Source organism: Cardamine occulta (assembly GCA_028015245.1). Taxonomy (NCBI): domain Eukaryota; kingdom Viridiplantae; phylum Streptophyta; class Magnoliopsida; order Brassicales; family Brassicaceae; genus Cardamine; species Cardamine occulta. The sequence goes on from CM051386.1 coordinate 21,128,285, forward strand.
TTTATCCCAAAAAAAGAGCGGAGTTTTTAATAATGGCAAATCGAGTTTGCAAGACTCCAAAAGCACGTTCGACATCTTTTCAGGCAGCTTCTTGATGTTGAGCAAATAAAGATGTTTTCGGGCCCTGTGGAATCGGAATAGATTGGATAAAAGTTGACCATTTCGGATAAATACCATCTGTGAGATAGTAAGCCAATTGATACTCCCTTCCGTTGACAGAGAAATTCACTTGCGGAGCTTGACCTTTTATTATATCATCAAAGATGGGTGCGCGATCAAGAACATTAATATCGTTTAAGGTACCTGGAGGTCCAAAAAACGCGTGCCATATCCAAAGATCATATGAAGCTACGGCCTCTAAAACAATTGTAGGTTTTCCAGAACCACGTGAATATTGCCCTTTCCAAGCGGTGGGGCAATTCTTCCACTCCCAATGCATACAATCTATGCTGCCTACCATTCCAGGAAATCCGCGTTGCTCTCCAATATGAAGTAGTCGTTGAAGATCCTCCGGTGTGGGTCTTCTTAGGTACTCATCGCCGAATAAATATATAATTCCTTCGACAAAATTTTCCAAACATGAACGCTCAGTAGTTGCACCAAGGCGGAGATATTCGTCAACCGTATCAGCCGCAGTACCATATGCCAAAAGACGGATTGCTGCCGTACACTTTTGCAGACCAGAGAGACCGCGCCTTCCGACAGCATCTTTCTTTTGGCGAAAGAATTGAATTTCATTGGAGAGTCGATGGACAATATGTAAGAACAATGGCTTGTTCATTCTAAAACGTCGTCGGAATAAATTAGGAGGGTAGGTTGGAGTGTCACTGAAATAATCATTCCATAAATGTAGGTGGCCTTGTTCGCGATGCCTTTCGATAAAAACTCATTTTTTCCTTGACTCACTAGCCTCTTGATGGTCCCCATAATCAATGAACTGATTCTCGAACGTTTGATTAAAAAATTGATCAAAATGTTGCTCAAAAAATTGATCAAAATGTTGCTCAAAACGATCATCAAGTGATCCATCAAAAGTGTTATGGGAAGAAGATGCCATATATGTGAACCTTTGTTTTGGATTTTGGATAAAATCAAAAAATTTGATCGATAAGGGAAGGAGAATGAGTGGAGAAAGAAGTAACAAATTTGTTTTGAATGAGTGAAAAAATATAAGAAAGTTTTATAAATGATAAGAGAAGGAGAACGAGTGAAGAAGTACGTAACAAATATGTGAAATATATAACCGATGCAAGTTGGAAGAGAAAGAGGACATGTCAAAATAAATTACAAACATGTGACTTCTCTAGTACATTTTCTATTTGACTTCTTGTGGCTTGTGACTTGCATAATCATCTTGTGATTCCTCTTGTACATTTGCTACCGTGTCTTCTTATGACTTGTGACTTCCATAGTAATCTTGTGATTCCTCTTGTATATAAAATATCTATATATGTTGACAAAATATATAAATTATCTATATATGTATATATTCACATAAAAGGTGTAATTGTTTGATCAATCCTCAAGTTTACATGTGCTTTTACATTTTCAAAACTGAAAATGATTTACATTTGTACAACTATTATCAATTGATTGTTTTTAACCTGAAACTGTAAATCATTGTCCAAAAGACCATTAACTTCTGAACTATATGAAAATAAATTAGAAGAAAACGAGCCAGCAATGTCTGACCAAGACCTTCCATGTTCTCCTCTTCCACGTTAAGAGACTGTCATTAAGTTTACCAAAAAAACCCAGCAATGGCTGACCAAGAACCAGCTCAATATAAAGCGATTTAGGAGTTCTAAGCTGTTGAATGCCATCCACCGGCAGCGATATCAACCTAACACCTGTATCAAACAAGGGAGAAATTAAGCTTCTATCATACACATGCGGCTTTAACAGATGCCTTTAACATCAGAAGTAAAAAATTTCTTCTTAACTCACAGCAAAAGAAAGATAAACAAAATACGAAAAGCAAGATAAACAAAAATTCATTAAAGAACAGAACATGAAACAGAACAACAAACATTCATTAAAAATAACCGACATACAACTTATTTAAAACAGAACATGAAACATACAACAACTTATAAGCTAACAGACACATACAACTTATTTAAAACAGAACATACAACAGAAGAGATTCAAATATCACTAATTAGACAACATGTCTGTGATAAGCTTTTTCTTAAGGGCTTCTTCATACTCGGACAGTGGTTCTTGTTTGGCAATGAGACTGTCAATTAGATCCATCTTCTTGATTCTTTCTTTCATAGCCATGTCTTTCTCTTTAATCGACCACATATTCTGAAACTCTGCAACAGCTTTACCCTCTACCATAGTCCTCTTTCCTTTTCCTTTTGCTGCTTTAACACCTGGAGGATGGTTTATTACTTGATCATCCTCGACAGTGTTGCTTGATTGTGTCCCAGCCTCACACTTTCTTCTTTTAGAGCCTCCATCAGTTTTAGAAGTATAAAGTTCACACCATTTCTGGTCATTGCGCAGCTCCTTCCAAGCATGCTCAAGGGTGAATTTTTTACCATGATCACTGTAGAAATAAGAATAAGCCAGTTTAAGAACATCATTCTCATTCTGACCACTAGCTTTCTCCCTTGCTGCAGCCGCATAGCATCCACAAAACTTGCAGACAAGATCATTAATCTTTTGCCACCGCTGCTTACAGTGACCTGGTTCTGGGTATACAGGCCCTGCAACCTTGGGACTTGCTGCAAAGTAGTCTGCAATACGCTTCCAGAATGCACCAGATTTTTGCTCGTTGCTAACAACAGCATCCTTGCTTGTGTTTAACCAGGAGCTGACGAGCACTACATCATCTATGGGGCTCCATTTCCTCCTTTCTCTACTTACAGCAGTCATGTTATCACCGAAGTTTGCATCTTCAGTGCATTGATTACTAAAGAAAGGGAAACTATCTTGTTGACTATTGAGAAGGTTAACAAAATTTGAGGACTGACTATATGGATTCGAAGAAGACATATCCTAAATTTCAAAGAAGAGAGAAAGAGAAGAAGATTTGTGTTTAAAAGTTGTTTAGAAAGAGAAGAAAGAATGAGTTTAGAATATGGAAAGAAAGAGAATCAGGCCACCGGGTTTAATAGAAGATTAACAAAGAAAGAGAAGAAGTAAATAAGAATTCAAAGCACCCACATTGACTTGACAAGTATCTAACAATTAAAAGCCAAGTATAAACAACAACCATTTACTACCTAACACAACCATAGTCTAAATCTAACCAGCATAGTAATTCCATCTACTTAACTAACAGCTTCCTCCTAACAGTCTAGTTGCGTTACTTGTTCTTGTTAAACCACAAACCACATGACACAAAATCAACAATAAAAAGCATTCATCACAGCCACATCCACTTGTATGTAACCATAAAAACCATTTATTACCTAACATAACCATAATATAGCACTAACAAGCATTTATGAACAGAAAACATATAATAAAGGAAGAAACTCTTACATTCTTTCTGCAGACTCTGAAGTTGTTTACTGCATTAGGAGATCCTTTTTGATCTGCTGTTTTTTGTCTTCTCTTCTTTGAGGAACATGAACTTCCAACAGCTCAAACAGAACAGTAATATCTCCAAGACATCCTTTATTTGCACCATCTCTCCGATTATGAATCTTTAAATTAGGAGATTTCTGTAGCAGAATTTGCACAGGATACCAACAGAAACCTATGGTTATGCTCATGTAAAACTTGCAATGAAACATGTGCTAACAGAAATAAAAAGGGAAAGACAGAAGAGCACAGTAACAGGTTTCTGCAACATACCGCAACAGCTGCTCCTGAGTAGCCTTTGTTCATAATCAGCAGTTTACATTAACAAAAATCAGCTTCTACAGATTCAGATATTTTGAAACATTATGAGAAGTAACTATTGTTATCATTATGTTACATGTTACCTCTGGTGCTATATAACATGGAGACCCACAAGCTGTAGAGAGCATGTCCCCTGACTATGATAACAAGGTTTTTGCAACATACCAAATCAAATGCATCAAAGTCTCTGTCACATCAAATTAATTGGCTTTGAAAACTGAAACATGCCAAAGAGAAGAAGAGCTCGATGGAATGAAACCAAGCAAAACAACCACAGTTGCAGCCGAGACCCAAAGGCCTAAAGCCTCTCAACGACCTACACAGATTGATGTCATCACATCTCAAATCCAAACAAGAAATCTCACTCGAAGATCAAGCAAACCGCCAGTTGCATAACAATTAAACAAAAGCATAAACCAATTTTAGAAATCAAAGAAACAAGATTAGAAATTTCAATCGAAGAACAGAAATCAAGATTAGAAATCAAGAATATGTAAGAACAGAAACCAATAGTATGCCCCCTTCGTTTTTTATCAATTCCTTTATCATTCCTGCCACCGTTAAGCTCGCCATGACTGTGCTGAGGACTCGAGATGGGAAAGTTTTGAAATGAGTCACGAGCTGGTGCCTGTTGGGCTCCATTAAGCCCCTTGTTTAATCCTTTACTACCAGACAAACTAGACGTTTGCTTATAAAGAACACTCTCCAGAGTCCCCAATTTCCGATAAGAGGATCTCGGAGACCTCCAAGGTGATGTCCCATGTTCTGTAGCCTAAGCTGAAGTCCTCTTCTTGGCAGCAAAATCACCTTTATCTTTCTTGTTAGCCTGTAGATCAGTTACTGTGGCTGATTTCAACTTTTCTACTCTAGCAATAACATCTCCATCACCCTTATCTGGCACAGGATTTCTCTTTGGTTTTGAATCAGCCATAACTCCTATAGAAATCTTTCTAGATTGACTAGATGGGTGATAGTTACTGCCGAAGCTTCTGTAATCACTCATCTTTTCCTGAAAATTATCACCAGACGGTTAACCATTTTACTGGGAAAAAAATTCAAAAACACTATCAACGAACACCAAGTCACTCATATATATATCACAATGATTTCTGAACTATATATTTTTTTTTCTGTGATAGCAACACAAGCTTGCAATCTCAGGAAAATTACTAAAGCAGTACAAAGCATGCTACATTGAGCTATACCAGTTGAGAATCAATGAGAATGTATACCAATTCGAAGGAAAAAACAAAGCAGAATGACACCTGTATCTAGATTTTTTAAACAATAAGATCTAGGCTCTGGCAATTAGAAATACCCAAAATAAGACGACACTAGATCTCGATAGTATGACGAAAGCAAGAGAAGAAACAGATTCTATATGCCAAATCGAAACTATGAACACAGTGTATTCAAACCGAAAATAGCGAACAGAAAGAAAAATAACTCAACACACTCGACAAAAATGATTCGAGATTTAGCAAACCCTAATCATGGCGATCTCATATCTCTAGCAACAAATTTAACACCAAATTTAAACAAATCGAGCCCACTAACAAAAACAAAAAGAATAATCGATAGAGTTTAGAATAACTCCTTTTTTCATGTAACCTTCTTTTCCCTCTTTTCTCTTGTGAAAAACTCAAAACAATGGAATCAGAATTCAAAACAAAGGAAGATAAGCTAAAATCCCTTCATCCCAATCATACATGCTCCATGTCCGGTGGCTGTCGCGTAAGCCTCTTCGGAGGCCTATTTTATCTTCTATTAATGTGTTATCTTGGTTGCAGACGAAATGAATATCATGATCTCAAAATAGTTTTTATGGATTTCACGGCCGAGCTTGACAATAATAGTACTCATCATCTTGCTCTTAGTGGTGCTAGATGGGATATGTTGATAAGAGTCCCTGGAAAACTAGTTGGTTACAATTTATGTCTCCAAAGAAACTTCCAAGCTTCTTTCCTTTACAAGAATCTCCATCTTGTTAGTTCCTCCATGCAAAGGTTTTTTTGCTAGTTTACTTTTTTTTTTTGAAACCGTTTAGTATTCTTTATCATTGATTTCTAATCTTATGTATGATTGAGATAGTTACAACCGACTCAAATTAGGCATACCTCAGATTCTCAAGGCTTCAGCGGTTGCTACTCGGGAATATTTGAGCGGTGCAGTTAGGAAAGAGATTATAGAGGCTAGGAGAGGAACGAAGCGTGTTTTGGATCGTGGTTCTCCCTTTTGGACTGTAGAGAGAGAACTAAGAAAGGTATGATGAGCTATGAATGCGATGAAGCCAAGTTGGGGTTTGATGAGCTATCACTACGGCCGTCGCCTCCAGTGATATTCGCCTCCACCCGTCATGCCAAAACCCAATTATATCTCATTTATCTTTTCTTGATGACATGTTGATCTTCTTTGATGGTTCTGATCACTCCTTGCGAGGTATTTTATATGTTCTTGATGATTTTTTCAGGATGTCCGGCCTGGGTATTAATCTTCTTAAGTCCACCCTCTTTTTTGATGGCAATGATCCCGTTATTCTTCACGATATGGCCACCAGATTTGGTCTCTCCGAGGGCTCTTTCCCCGTCAAATATTTAGGAGTCCCTCTCCTCCCTAACAAGATGCGAGCTCAAGACTTCAGCCCCTAATCGATTGCCTTAACTCCAGATTCACTTTTTGGACCAATCGTCACCTTTCTTTTGCCAGTCGTCTCCAATTGATCCAGTCGGTTATCTACTCCACCGTTAACTTCTAGGCCTCTATATTCATGCTCCTGAATTCCTGCTTTTTCACTATCGAGAAGCTTTGCAATGCTTTCCTTTGGTCCGGGTCCACCCTCTCTGCGAAGAACGCCAAGATCAGTTGGGACTCTGTTTGCACTCCCAAGAGTTCTGGAGGCCTAAGTCTTCGTCGTCTAGCTAAGTGGAACAATGTTCTCGGACTCAAGCTCATATGGCTCATTTTCACCAAAGCGGGCTCTCTATGGGTGTCCTGGGTCAGGACTCATCTTATAGGTTCTCAATCCTTCTGGGATATCTTATTTTCCTACCTTCACAGCAGCTGGATGTGGCGCCGCCTCCTCAAGCTTCGGCACATTGCGAGGTCATTTCTCTTATGTCGCATTGGTATGGCTAACACTTGTTATTTTTGGCAGGATAACTGGATAGGTTGGGGTCCTCTTATTCTCTTGATCGGACAACAACACACCCGTCTCACCGGCATTCCAATCAATGCCATTATTTCTCAGGTTATTCAGCATGGTCATTGGCTAATCTCCACCCGGAGCCATAATCAGTTGATATCGTTCATCCGCAGCATTCTCCTGCCTGCAGACTCTATCCTTCATCCTTTAAACAGGGACTTTTTTGCCTGGACCGCAGGTCTAGACAAGGCTAACTTCCGCATCGTCCCAGCCAAATTCTCCTCCAAGACATTCACGGCTCTTCATCCGCACCCTCCAAAGGTTCCCTGGCATAAGTCTATTTGGTTTTCAGGACGTATCCCCAAACACGCTTTCACCTGTTGGGTCATAGCTCGCGACAAACTCCCGACTCGAGACAAGATTCATCGATTCTCTCCTCAGGTTCCTTCGATCTGCGTTCTTTGCCATTCAGCCCCAGAGACCAGGGAGCATCTTCTCTTCTCTTGTCCTTATTCCCATTTTCTTCTTACTTCTGCTCTACATGTGATTCCTCCTGATTTAGACTTCCATTCTATTTTGTAGTGGCTCCCAATCTCGACCACGGATTCCTCCTTGAAGCTCATTTACCACCTCCTCTTCCAAGCTACCGCATACTTGCTTTGGCAGGAGAGAAACGCGCGTATCCATTCCATGACTTTGAGACCTCCTTCACAACTCCTCAAGGAAATCATTACCACCGTCAAGGCCAAGCTCCTTGCTCTCTCACACTCAACTCCACCGCAAGACCCTTCTCTCCTTCACGTTTGGTTCAGGCTTCAGTCATCCTCCTCCCACGACATCAATCCTTCCACTTTCATCACCAGTCACTCATTTCAGTAGTTGTACTCTTTTTCCTTCCCCCGGTTTTATCCCAACAGGATTTTCCGCAGCAAGGTTTTAATGAGGCAGCTACTCTTCCCCTCTTTTTCTTTCCCTTCCTCTTCATGTATCTTGTTATCTCATTCTTTCATTTGTAAATTTCTTTTGCTTTAATTTTACTAACTCGTTCATAAAAAAAAAGTTGGGCTTTGAGCTAGGCTCTCAAATTAAAGCTACTACTTGGCAATTTAACCAATTGTGTTTGATTTAAAAAAAACATATTTTCTATCTTCATGAAAAAAGCGATTTCTGAACCTTCTCCGTTCAAGCTGCTCGTCGTCCTTCTCGACGGCGACCGCCGCCTTCGGCTCCGATGGTAAAGAAAGAATGACCCCCTCAGTTTTATCCTCCTCTGCCTCCCCTCAGATTTCCCCCTTCGGTCTCTCTACCAGCTGATCTCACCATGCAATCTTCCTCGTTATGTGATGGTTCATCTTCGGTTCCGACCAAATCGGGGCTTGTTGGAGCTTCCACTTCTCCTTTTGGTCCCCCTTTGGGTCTTCCGAAGGTTGGGACTTCGTCTCTTGCTCAATCCAAGCCTAGATTTGAGATTCACCCCATGGTAACAGAAAATGGCGATACAATTCCCGTTTCATCTCCGGCAGTTCAGATTACGGCAGTTCAAATTATGGCTACTGCTCTGTCATTTACCTCCAACCAAGTTTAGCCTAAGTGGGTAGACCTTATCAAAGGTCCAACCACGAAAATGACCAAGAAAGGTACATCCTTTTTGTTGGAATCAGATGAAAAGTGTGTTCAGATTCCTAATGAGATCATCCAGAAAAATCACAGGAAGTGGGACAGCTTCATTATTGGTCAGTTTCATGGAAACCTTCCTTCCCATGGAGCGCTCCAAGAAATTTTTAATGGCATATGGAGTAACAGGGTGAGAGACATAACAGTTTCCAAACTCAGACCCAGAACAGTCTTCATTCGAATTCCAAATTCTACTTCAGACCCAGAATATGGTTTATTGAAGGACAGACAATGTTCGTTGCGGATTGGGGACCTGGGTTAACACCTCTACTACCTGAGCTTACTCATGTACCGGTGTGGTTGTAGTTTGGTGAGGTATCACCACATTTTTTTCAGAAGAAGGACTTGAGCATATTGTAGGCCTCGTCGGAGATCCGGTTCATTGTCACCCTTCCACTTTGAACATGAACAATCTAGAAGTAGCTAAGGTTTTGATGATTATCGACCTGACAAAGGAGATACTAGAGGCTGTAAATGCACAGTTTATGATGGGTAAGATCAGTTGGATTAAAGTCTCATGCCCGTGGCTACCCCCAATATACAAACAATGTCAGGAGATGGGGCACAGCATTAGAAGGTGACTGACAGTTCCCATAACCTGTATTGGTTGCAACTCAACGGCTCATCTACCTGTGGCCTGTCCAAAAGGGAGAAAAAAGCATTTTACAACAAATATCATATAGCTAAGAAGCTTGATAGGATTCTTATCAATGACAACTGGCAGCTAGCTTTTCCATATGCGTATGGGTTCTTTGGAGACCTAGACGCTTCAGATCATTGCCCTTCATATATTATATTTGGAGAGGGAAGCATGTCTAAGAGGTTTTTTATAATATCTCACTTCCTCCTCCAACACTAAGAGTTTCTCCCTGGATTTGCATCCCATTGGCAAAACTCCCATATATCGGGTTCAAGCATATTCATTCTGGCCAAGAAACTCAAATCCCTTAAAGGTTTCTTACACGACATCAATAGAGAACACTTCTTAGGGCTGTAAAATCGAGTGAAAAAGGCTCATGACATCTTGATTGTCTGTCAGAGTGACCTGTTTTCTAATCCTTCTACTCATCTGGCAGAGCAGAAAAAAGTAGCTCACAAAGCTTGACTGAATTTAGCTAAAGATGAAAAGAAGTTCCTTCAACAAAGAAGCAGAGTCCAATGGATAGAATGTTGCGACTGTAACTCCTCTTTGTTTCATAGAACTATGGCAGCCAGGAGAACCAGTAACCAAATTTATTATTTGATTGATTCAACAGATATGAGGATATAAATTTTGGACGACATCCAAGAGCATTGTGTCAGTTTCTTCAAAGAGTTACTAGTTGGAGATGATTTTACTGTTGCAGTCTTAGAGTGTTTTAATTATAGTAAGCTTCTGAAACAGTGGAATTGCACAGCCATTACCCTAGTACCTAAGGAAAGCTTTCGATTCTATCAGCTGGGAGTTCATTCTCCAAATATTGCAAGTGGCAAAATTTCCTCCAATGTTTATCAACTAGGTAAAAAACTGCATTACAACCCTCTCTTTCTCTATAACTGTAAATGGAGATCTTTGTGGCTTTTTCAAAGGGCCCAGGGGACTTAGACAAGGCGACCCTATGTCGCTGTTTCTATTTTTCATGGCTATGGAAGTACTTGGTGAGATGCTTAAAAAGCACGAGAAAACTGGGAATATAGGTCTTCACCCCTTGGTAGAAATCCTATGATCTCCCACCTAGCGTTCGCGGATGACATCATGATCTTTTTTTATGGGGCAGCCACATCTCTACAAGGTATTTCTAACATTCTACAGGAGTTTCAAGAACTGTCCAGACTAGGCCTTAACAGGAATAAGACAACACTCTTCCATGCTGGTTTAAACCCTCTGGAATCTGAAACCATTTTGCAGTTTGGATTTTAGCTGGGTTCAATGCCTTTTTGATACCTGGGGCTTTCTCTCTTATACAGAAAACTAAGAAGAGCTGACTACTCTCCGCTTATAGACAAAATCACAGGTCAACTCAATCACTGGACAATCAAATGTCTTTCCTTTGCAGTAAAGCAATAGCTAATCACTTAAATTATCTATAGCTTGGTAAATTTCTGGCTTTCTGCTTTTGTCCTTCCTAAAGGATGTCTAAAAGAGATTCAAAGCCTCTGCACAAGGTTCCTATGGGCATGAGGTTTGGAAAAGAAAGCTGCAGTTAAGGTTGTGTGGAGATATCTATGTAGGAAGTTTTAACCCTCCTTCCTAAGGCAAAAGGAGGGTTAGGCCTTAGAGACTTTATCATGTGGAACAAAGTTCTAAATCTCAGATTGCTTTGGCTTATTGTCTCGGGCAGTGGTTCTTTGTGGGTTGTTTGGAACAGAGAGCATATACTGAAAAGGATAAATATCTAGGCAGTGGAGGTGCAAGCCAACTCATCTTGGATCTGGAAATTCATCTTAGATTTAAGACCCTTGGCAAAGGCTCTAGTCTCTTGTGAGATAGGAGATGGAAACAAGTAAGATTCTGGTTTGATAACTGGACTTGTCATGGCCCACTTCTGGATCTTCTAGGAACTGAAGGGTCTAGGCAGATGGGGATTCCAATTCACTTTTCAGTTACTCAAGCAACTAACTCTAATGGATGGAGACTGCCATCCGCAATAACTAAATCTCATGGGCTAATTGCTCTACGCAATACTTTGCTTGAAACAGCTCTTCCCCTTGACACTCGAGGGTCAGACTGTTTCAAATGGGGACCCTCTTCTCCTACTTCAACCCAATTCTCTACCAAGAAGGCCTGGGACCACTTCGGACGAATTGCTCCTAAAGCCCCATGGACAAAGATTATTTGGTTCAAAGGATCCATCCTAAAGCACTCCTTTACTTTTTGGACAGCAAACTTGGATAGACTTCTGGTCCGGGCAAGACTTGCTTCTTGAGGAATGAACTTATCCCCTCTCTGCTGCCTCTGCAACCTCTATACTGAAACCAGGGATCACTTGTTCTTACATTGTGAGGTATCAGAACAGTTTTGGCACAAGGTTCTACACCGACTTGGTCATCCCAGATTAGTCTTTTAGAATTGGAGCACTTTGGTCTCTTGGTTATCGTCTGTTTCGTTTGGAACATCCTCCAAGTTTAAGCTTATGGTGTCTCAAATGGTTGTCTACTTTCTTTGGAGGGAGAGGAACAACATCTTGTTCAATGGCTGCTCTGCTACACCCATTACTCTATTCCTGCAATTTGTTCGCTCTATAAAGGATTTGCTACTAGCTCGAAGAACACGCAAAGGTTGGACAAGACTTTTGTCTAGATGGTTTGCAAACTCCTAGTTTTGTAAGCTCATTGTCGCATTCCAACTCTTAGCTCTCTTTAACGTTTTAATTTTTTGTATTAAAGAAGCTGTAAGCTTAAAGCTCTTGTAATTAAACTCATGTTCCAATTTTAGAAATATAATTTATATTTTATCAAAAAATAAAAAAGCTACTACTGCTGTTAAGGATCACCCTAATTGCATCATCAATCTTTAGTTTACTAAAAGCATTTTTTTTTCTTGTTGTTGATCTCTCAATTATTTAATTTCTTGTTGAACTTGGTCTTCTTTTAAATATGGTTGTTTGACCTACGCTTTTATCTTCTTTAAAGACCATACTCATCTCTCATCTTTTGATGGGTGTCTTCCATATTAATTAATATTAAAATTAAAGACACTGTCTCTTTTGGGATATTTAAGTGTTTTTAGGAAGACACCAATCTAAAATTAAAGACACTTTCTCTTTTTTTTTTTTCTTTTTTTTTTTAATTTTATATGTAAAGAGCCTCACCAAAAGATAACCAATGTGGATGGTCTGCCATTTTCAGAACTTAACATATATTTAAAAAATTGGTTATTTAAAACAAAAAAAAAACTCCTGGTTATTTAAAACAAAAAAAAAACTCTTGGTTATATCCGTATTGGAATTAAATTCTACAACTGTGCGATGTTCGATTTACGGGAACAATGTTATTATTTATTCGAATACTAATGATTATGGCTATACTTTGTTTTCTAATTTTCTAATTTACATATCTTTTTCTTAGTGAATATTCATTAAATAGTCTTTATAGGGTCAACAAAACTTCTTACAACTACTAATTTTAAAGCAGTGACTGCAAATGGAAGATATGCATAATGCAGTAGTTGAAAATCATGTAAGAGAACTAACTTTGGAAGAAGTAATATTATTCCCCACGCACAAACAGAACAAACTAGTTTTTTAATTGCAGTCGCCTTCTCAAGTATCTGTTCCCAGTGCATCGGCAAGAAGAACCACGCAACAAAGAGCACATGTGATGTGGATAGACTCTTTTTGTTTGAGGCAACACCATGATGCCAATGGAAACGTAACTGCATTCAATATTAGAGCCGATTTTAACTGTTCCACGATCCAAGACTTTGCGATATATGGCTGTGATTGTGGCTGAGATGGAGCATCCTTTGTTCCTGGGCAGCTCTCTTTGCCAAGTTGGTCTGATGTTTCTTACCTTGAGTGGGTGCGTAGAGATAAGGATTTGTTCTTCGTTGACGTGAAGAAATTCAAACAGGTTCGAATTGTCCGTCTAAATATCCTAACTATGAAACTTTGGATATCAGTTTTAGCTTATATAACATTTTGCGATTAGGAGTCTGAGCCTCATGTGTTGTTTCGTTTTTCGAATTTGTATTCTAGTTTTGCTATTTAGGAATGAGTAGATTTTGGTATTCGTTAATTTTAGTGAAGGTTGTGTAACTTCGAACTCGTGTATTGATTCACACAACTTTCTTGTTGAGAATGTGAATTGTGTTTTTTTTTTTCGATATAAGATCACTAATAAATGTGGGGATACATGCCTCTGCATGTGTTCATCATGAGTACAAAAACTAATCTTGCTGATCCAGTTGAACCTTAACTTTTACCAATTCAAGACACTTCAAATTCTCCATGAGCTGCACTAGTAGATTGTCCATTCTTCATAGATCTCTGTTTTTCTTCTTGAGAAACCAGATTGAAAACCTTGGAAATAGAAAGCTTTGGTTCAATCATAAGAATCTGACCTCTTGTAGAGACAGTATACTGATGATATATACACTGATTTTGCATTGTACTTCTCTTTTAATAGTAAGAAGATTATAGCTTTGGTCTAAACAGTAGTAAGGTTGGTTAACTTAAATGGGCAAGAGCTGACTTTGATTTTCTTTTCCGAAAAATGGAAAAAAACTAATGTGACTCGGACAATGATAGGGCTGAGATGGCTTATAACCCATACGTTGTTCTAGCCACTACATTATAACTAGTACTATCAAAATTGTTATTCTTTTTTTTTTGGGGTCACATAATGAATCATTTGATGACCAATTAAAAAAGCACTTGCTATATGTAAAAAAAAAAAAAAAGAATTCAAGAGGATGTAGATAAAATTTTGAAAATGAGCATAAGTAGTGTTATTAGTTTGAACAAACCATTCAGCATACGAATATTTCAAGAGCATAACAAAACAACACAACAAGGGCCAAACTCTTCTTGTTCACGTCCTGGGACTTTTCCTACAAAGTTTTATAGTATCAACCAAAAGTCCAGAAGTCAGAAAATAAAAATCAATGCTTTCTATTTTCATATTTAAACGCAACTGTTTGTGAGAAATAAGATTTAGTTTTTCCCATGTTGGAATCTCTGCCTGAGATATTCAAACTTGCCTTAGATTTCTTCTTCACCATACTGAAACTCTTTCTATTTCACATTTGGAGTCTTTTTTCAAAAATACTATTGAAACTCTTCAATTTCGTAAAGAAATGTGAGGTATTAAAACTTGCCTTTGAGGTACTAGTAGCATACTCTGGGCGGGAATGCATAGATCTGGCTTCAACCATCTTCTTTTTGTTTCTTCTGTGGGGCTTCTTGTAGGTTTAATATGAAGTGATTATTTATTCATTATGATGTTCTAATATTTATACATGTACAACAAGAGATAAATAAGGAATTTGTACATAACTAGAGAATAGGAGAGATACGAGAGTATATGATATATATACTATGTATCTATACTAATATGCCTTCTCAAGATGGACGTCGATTAGAAAGACCAATCTTGGCTCATAGATCAAGGAAGCGAGTGCACGGTAGAGGCTTTGTTAGAGCATCAGCTAGTTGATCGGTGGAGCTGATATGCGATACATGTAGAAGCTTGGCTTGGACAAGTTCACGGACAAAATGATAGTCCATCGCTTGATGTTTCTTGAATGGAAAAATGGATTCGCTGAAAGATAAGTAGCTCCCACATTGTCACAGAAAATTGTTGGTTGTACCGATGAGTAATTACCAAGTTCATACATGAAAGATAAGAGCCACTTAACTTCAGATGCGGTTTCAGTGAGTGCTTGATACTCTGTCTTAGTAGAAGACCGTGATACCCCTTTTTGTTTCCGAGAAGCCCACGAGATTGGTTGTTTGCCGAGATAGACAATATACGCACCAGTGGAGGAATAATCATCTTGATTACCACCCCAATCTGCATCAGAATAAGCATAAAGATTGAAAGGTGTTTTAGCCGAGAAAAATATTCCTTTGTTAGCTGTTCCAACAAGATATCTAAGAACCCTTTTAACTGCTTCCCAATGAGCAGTTGTTGGCTGATGCATGTATTGAGAGAGTCTGTTAACTGCAAAGGCAATGTCGGGATGAGTGAGACCCAAGTATTGTAAGCTACCAACCATCGCTCTATACTTAGTCGGATCAGAAAGAGGATCACCGGATGTGAGTGTAAGCATAGTCGAAGAACACATAGGAGTTGGAACTGGCTTGGCGTCTGCCATTTTTTTCTTGCGAAGCAGATCAGTAATATACTTGGTTTGAGTAAGAAGAAGACCTTTTGCGGTACGGTGTGCTTCCATACCCAAAATATACGACAGTTCACCGAGATCTTTTAATGAGAATTTTGCAGCTAGAAGTTCCAATACCCGACTGATTTCCGAAGAGGCATCACCCGTGATGATAATGTCGTCAACATAAACAAGAATGTAGATGAATTTTGAACCAGAGCGGAGAACAAATAGAGACGCATCACTTACTGAATTCTTGAAGCCAATGCTGACAAGAAAATCCTTAAGAGCCATGTACCAAACCCGTGGCGCTTGTTTCAATCCGTAGACTGCCTTTTTGAGACGACAAACTTGATTGGGTCGATATTTATCCTCAATACCAGAAGGTTGAAGCATGTATACCTCTTCTTCAAGTGGTCCTTGAAGGAATGTATTATTAACATCTAACTGCTGTAGTGGCCAGTCTTTTGTAACCGCAGTGCCAAGGACAAGACGAATTGTGGCATGCTTCATAACGGGGCTAAAGGTATCATAAAAGTCAATACTGGGGCTTTGATGAAATCCCTTTGCGACCAAACAAGCTTTATACCTATCAACACAACCATTAGGTAACCTATTAATGCGGAAAAATCATTTAGAACCCACAATATTTGTAGCCAATGAGCGATCAACAAGATCAAATGTATCATTTTTGGCAAAAGCATCATATTCATCACTCATGTCTCTTCTCCATTTTTCATTTTTAGCGCCTGAGTGTGAGTTTCGGGTTCAACTTCTGTGAGTATGGCTGTAAGACCATACTTCGGATTCGGCTTGTAAATGTCGTTTTTGGATTGGGTTTGCATCGCATGAGTGTTGACCGGGACAGCTGCATTTTGTACTACAGGTGCTGGGTTTACCGGTGGAGCTGGTGGAGGAACAGCAGGTTCCGGTGGTGCAGCTGGAGCTGGTGGAGGAACTGGAGGTTTCGGTGGTGCAGCCGCAGGTGGTTCGATAATGTCTATTTCTCCGTCAGGAAAAGGATCAGTACACGGAGGTATGATGAGTGGCCGACGATAGATGGGAGAAAGACAAGCCGAGACTGTATCAGAAGATGAGGAATTTAGTGTTTGAGGTGGAGAAGAAAAACTAGAAAAGGGGAACACCGATTCAAAAACAACATTTACAAGCCAAATCCGATACCTTAATGCTCTTAATTGAGAAGAACCAAATGTGGAAAAAGATAACATTCGATATAGTTAAGACCAAATTAATGAGAAATGTATATTATATTGATGATATATGCTTACTTTCATATGCTAATGCGAGCATGGACATGGACAAGTTTGTAGCTGAGGATAGCACGGAGCAAGGAGAGGAAGACACGCTTGTAGCTGAGGATACCATGATTCTACCAACTGGTCCAATGACAAGATCAAGAACCAAACAACTTAATCAAACCGTGGAGGGTCTACTTAATCACATCAAGACTCAAGATCATATACATGAAGGTATTCTGATGTTGATCCAAGCTAATTGATTTAAATGAATGGAAAAAGTGTTTATCTTAGTACTCTTTTTCCCTTGATGAGTTTTGTCTCACTGGGTTTTCTCATCAAGGTTTTTAATGAGGCATAAGATGATCACTTGTTTGTACATTCGTTTAAATCTTTTAGCATGATATCTTTGGATCACATTCAACCCAAATAAGAAGCCAAAGCCTTTTTCTACATAAGCCACGCCCAAGGAGGGGAGAAGATAATTCAAAATTCAAACTTTATCATTTATGTTTTGTATTTTCTGTTTTCATGCATTATGTTTCCAAGGCAGCCTTTATTGTGTTCAAAGGCTCTTTTTCCCTTTAAAACTCTGTTTTGGCTTCAGAATAATTCAGACTATCTTTTTATCAAAACCTCCTTTTGTTAGTCTCATCTCTTGCTGGTGTGTCATATCCACAAGAAAACCTGTTCTTCCTTTGGTGTGTCATATTCAGAGGAAGATCAGCTGGAATATCGGAGGCTTTTCCGCAACCTCTGTGTGACCATTCGATCCACCACTTTGCTGTCCAGAAAAGCCTATCCACCGTTTCATCTCCATAATCATTCATCAATCCCCACTCACGTTCATCAACCCATTCTTACTTCTAAGTGACGGTCAAGGGCGCATCAAGTGGTATCAGAGCAGCGCTTAGAAGTTAAGTATTTTTGTTCTCGTTTCGTTCATTAAATCTAGATATAACCGATCATATCTTGTCATTCAGAGTCTTATCTTTTAGATTTGCTGTTGAATCGTCTTGTTCTAGGTCATATTCTGATAGTTATACCTGTTCGAATTCTGGATCTGTAGGAAAAACGATTAAGAACTGTTTTGTGAAAACTGTCTATTCATCTTCTGTATTGTTTGAATTTTCTAAAAACTCTTGTGACTTGTTTTGATGTTTTGTTCATTGATTTTGTTGCTAGGATGAGTTAAATTGTTTTTAAAATTGGAATTAGAATTTTCGGAGTTAAACTGAAATTTAGATCGAATTTTAATTGCACCCCTGTCTGTCTGTCCAATCTTTGTGTGTGATTTAGATCTGTTCTAAAGTATTCCAAAGAATGTTTTACTGGTGTTGTGTGTGATTAAATCTCAGGGAAACATGGCTGAATCAGATGAGGAAGAAACCAGCCAGAATCGCAACAACAAGCTCCTAATCGAAGCCATGATTAATAAAATGGAGTGGATTATGGACAATCAGCTAGATGCACTTCGTCAAGAACTTCAACAAAAGAAGAACAGAGCACGGCGAAGGAAGGAACAAGAGCTCAACCCAAAACCGCCAGATAAAACATTGAGATCAACTTGGAGAAAAGGCAACGAATGTATGGAAGATAATCGTGGAGGTCTCAAACCTAAGATTTTACCATTCCATGGGAAAAATGATCCAGATGCATATTTGGAATGGGAAAAGAAGATTGAACTCGTTTTCAAGATTCAACACTACACAGAGATCAACCGAGTAAGAGTTGCTGCTGCAGCATTTTGTGACTATGCTCTCAGCTGGTGGGATCAGCTAGTTAAATCACGACGGCGCAATGGAGAATATCTTGTAGAGTCATGGACAGAAATGAAGGCCATTATGCGGAAGAGATACATTCCTAGTCATTATCACCGTGAGCTGCTAAGGAGAAAAAGAGTAGATGATGATCATTCATCTTCTAGAGGTGGACATTTTTCTCATCGTTCAGATTTTGATTATGAGGTTATGGAACACGAGAGAAAGAGAGGAGTACAGCAGAAGCATCGTCGTGAAGGAGACATCAAAGTGGGGTTTCCAGATTTTGAAGAGATTCAGGGATTGAAGAGGAATTGAAATCACTAATCAAAAAGACCAGTTCTGGAAAAGGAAGCTATCCAGAAGTGAACCAAAAATCTGAAACACCATTGTCTACTGATAACAAAGGCAAAGCTAAAGAGGATGCAACCAGAACTCATGATGTTAAGTGTTTCAAGTGAAAAGATATGGGTCATTATGCTAATGAGTGTTTTAACAAAAAGATTAAGACAATTCGGGATAATGGAAACATAACTTCAAAGGAAGAAGAAGTTGTTTCTGAATTTTCCAAAGAGCATTTAGAGTAGCCTGCTAAAGGAGAATTGTTAGAAATTCAAGATGATTCACATTTAGTTACTATGGTTGAAGAAGTGCAGCAGGAGCAGATTATTCAGTCTGAGTGCATAATTCAAGAGGATGTATCAAAAGACATTGAGGCTTCATTTCCTATTGAAAATGGTGATGATGAAGCATTTGCACAACCAAGAAGGTATACCTTGTCCCCTATACCTGATCTTTATATTTTGGATTTTAAGTTGCTAGAAGAAGTAGACTATGGGGATAAGAAGCTGTTGACAGATCCATATGATTGTGAGTTTCAAGATGCAATGGACTCAAGGCACATGTGGTTGTATAATTGTTGGAAATTGCAAAATCCTGGTTCTGATATGAGATTACATTATAATCTAAAGAAATCAGAAGAAGTGGATTTTATTTTTGGAGATTCAGCATTTGAGAAGCCAGAGAAGTGTGTCAAAGTTTTGATCTTGGAGTTTCTGAAATCAAATGCAAGGAAGGAATTTCCAGATTTCGAGAAAATGAGTGATGAGTATTTTCTTGATTTTGGATATAAGGGAATGAAGAAACATGATGAATGGAAGACAACATTCAAGAAAAGGAGTGAGCTGTTTGAATGGCTTGTCATGATATTTGGTTTGTCTAATACACCAAGTAATTTTAAGAGGCTGAAGAATCAGAAACTACACAACTTTGTTGGAAAGTTTGTGGTAGTTTACTGATATGTCGAGTTTTAATCCAAAATATTTTCTGTAAGTGCACAGACACACGCAGTAGTATATGGGGTATCGAATCCACAGAGACCAAGGTTACACTATGAAATTAAAGATTTTAACCTAAAGCTAAGACAAAATATTGGTTGGTGTAATTTTCGGAACAAATAAGCAACTAATAAAATCGATGTAAATTAATTAAAACAAGCACTAGGTTAAGGCGTTTCGCCGGTGATTCGGAGACAAGGCTAAGCAACTATTCAGGGCTAACTAACTACCGGTCTAGAACTCAAACATAAATAAATGCCGCCCCACTCTTGTGATGTATCGACACCTTTATCTAACAACCTAGATACCAAAACTCTCGTCTGGACCTAGCGAAGACGATAAGCATTAACAAGCGGGTTCAATATGTTCACAATCAATCGCAGCAATCAACTCTCGTTGGCTATGCACCAATTGCTCACCAATGATTTATCTAGCAAACCTAGAGCACTCTCGTGAATAAGTTTAACCTAAAATCATAGACTAAATGGCCAGTTTAATCTACGCATTATGAACCTCAATTGGCGAAGACAATATAAATTCCAATCCTATTTGTGCTCAGCCATTAAACCCTAAATCACCATTGAAAACCTTAACCTAGGTAGGGATCTACTCACACATAGCAAAATCAAACACAACAAGGCAATAAGATGAATTCATGATTTATTAAAAAGAATAAGGTTCAGGAAAACTTCTCAAACAGAGTTGTGGAATGATCGATGATAGGAGAATAGAGATCCAAAGCTGAGTAATACAAATCCAAATCGAAAAAGTAGAAGAACAAAAGGAATCCAAGCTAAGAACTCTCAAAAGTAACGTAGAACCCCAAAAACTTAGGTCTGAGAACGAATGTTATAAAGTCTAAGGTGGCTGGCCTCTATTTATTCTAAAATAAAATAAAAAACGTGTCTAGGTAAAATAGGTCGAGCAGGTGCTCGCCAAGTCCGAGCAGGTGCTCGCGCAGGCGGAAAATCGACTTTTGGCTCAAAATTGCTTCTTTTGCTCCAATGTCTTCCAATATCTTCAATCCATGCTCCAGAGCCTCAAAATACCTGAAAAGACACAAAAAGAACTAGAAAAGACTCGAAAACAATATGAAAAGACTAGTTAAAATGGGAGAAAATACTAATATATCAACTCCCCCGGACTTAGACCTTTGTTTGTCCTCAAACAAAACAAGATCAAGAACTGAGAAGAGGTTTGAAAATCACGGGAACTCACTTGCTTGTTGGGGATATCTAGACTTCATACAGCTCGTCACTGGGCGTTGGAATTTGCTCCGTTCAACCATGAACATCATCACCACCCCTTAATTGCTCACAGACCAAAGGAATTTTCGGAATCTCCTCAGTTATCTCTTTACATAGATTAGTGAAATGAAAGTGCAGTGGTCTTACCAGGAGTAATAGATCCAAAAGGTGCCAACTTCTTCTAACCAAAGACCCTCTCCCATATAACTTTCCTCTCCCCTCTTTCCCTCTTTCCATGCCATCATCTTTCTGTTTATTCTTTACAGCCATCGGTTTTCATTTGCCGATGCTTCACCCTTTATCACAGCCATCACTTTTCTGATGCTTCTTCTTTATTTTGTGGGACGAATCTCCATGAGGTCACAAAAGATACACGGGTCTACGTATCATCCCTTGGTTCACTTCGATTTTTAGTTTCCCTTACAACAAGCTTTCCATGAGGTCACAAAGGATACACAGGTTTACGCATCATCCCTTGGTTCACTTCGGCTTGTTGCTTTGAACTTCTCCTTTTTATTTTCTTTTTCTCTTCTTTTCTTTCTTTTTCTCTGTGTAATGAAAGGGAGTGAGAGAGGAATATCATACTTTGCGGAGAGTTGTGTGGTCTTGTTTGGCTCGAATAGGTCTTCCCTAATGAACATCAAACCCCTGAGAAAGAAATTGAAGATCAGGTTAGGGTTCGATAAGATTTAGAGATAACTTTGGTTCAGTCTATTTCCCAATGAAAAGGAGCTTTGGGGAGTGATTAATCCGCCCATGATCTTCCGAAACAAAACCTCCGCCCATCTGTGAGTCATTACAAGTAATTCATAGTTCAAATAATCCAATAGATCAAGGTCATAATTCCCAAACAAGCTTGACTCAATAAAAAGAAAAATAAAAATGGACAATGACACCTAGCTGCAAGCAGCTGGACCTGAGTCAAACCTAGACAACGACAATAACGAAAGACACAAAAATAAGACTCAAAGACAAAGAAAAAGAGTTAGTAACTAACCGCTCCCCCAGACTTAAATCACACCTTCCTCGGTGTGAAAAAGAACTGAAGGATTGGCTGAAAAATAAAAAAGATAAAAATGGATAATACAATGGTAAAAGAAAGTGTGGATAGAATTCACCGCGTTGTAGCGGTGTGGGAGGCGTCACGCCCAGCTCTTCTCTTCACGCCTGCAGAGCACCCCCAGCGAGCACGTGCTCGCTGAAAATTCTTTTTTTTTTTTTTTTTTTTTTTTATTATTTTAGAAAATAGATAGAAAAAATTAGTAATAAAATGAAATTCAAAATTACGTACAGAATCTTACCAGTGGGTTGCCTCCCACCAAGCGCTTGTTTAACGTCATTAGCTCGACTGCAGCAGCGCCTAAGCGCGAGAGTGTGGATCCGCAGGAGGATCGGGGTATGGTGGTGGTTTTTGAGCTCCCCCAGACTTAAACTTAGCCTTCTCTTCTATGACAACATAGGAGCCATTTTGCTTGCCATCAGAAATCGCTACATAGAACATACCCTTGCTGACTTTAGCGAGAGAGACCCTTTTTTGAGGTAAGTCAACAATAGCTCCTGCTGTAGCGAGGAATGGCCTTCCCAGGATCAATGGCATGTAAGCATTATTCCTCATTTCGACCACCTGAAAATCACAAAGCATTAAGCAATCATCAATTCTTACCTCGAGGTCTTTGATGAGTCCTTGTGAAGTTGATATCGCTCCATCTACAAATTTGAGGGTTCTCGGAGATGGAAGGATGTTCTCAATCCCTAAGCTTTGTGCGGTTGCCTTAGACATGACGTTTACTGTGAAACTAGAATCACAAAGAGAATCCTCAAAATCAACTCCAAGTATAGAGCATGAAACCACAAACTTTCTGGGATCTGCGATCTTGGGGAAATGCCTTAGTTTAACCGCTGGAGCTGGACCTGGAAAAGGAACCTTGGGAGAATAAATCCTCGTTGAAGGAGTTTCTGCAGAACTGGCCAGAGCACCCTGTCGGAGCAGGTGCTCCCGAGGAGGTTTTGGGTGCTCGGTAGATTTGGTCTGAGATTTTGCTAGACCAGTCTCAACCTGTGTTTCTGAGTGTGAACCATGTCCTAGCATATATTCATCTGTGGCAAGAGATTTTCCTTGGGTCTTATGTTCCGTAGCTTGCTCTTTACCATTTCCAATGACTTTAGGGCTAGTTGGAGGTGCCAACACTTTCTCACTTCTCAGCTCCATTGCGGTGAAGTTTTTCCTGACTTCGCGTTGTAAGTCAATACTTAGGCACTGAACCTTCCAATCCAAAGTAGCAATCCATTCATTCATCTGCTGAGTATTCTTGATTTGTCCATCAAGGATCAGTTTCATCATCCGTTTAAGCTCATTCTCTTCGTCCCCAATGAAGTTCACTTGAGCACTTGAGCCACTAGAACCACTTCCATTCCTGGGGCTATGCTCACCCCTTGCTGAGAGAACTCCTTGTTGTCGTTTGACGGTTTCAGCGGTTTGGGCAACTTGCATGTCAAGCTTCTTCACGTGAGCGGTAACAGCTTCATACTTCGCATTCAGATCATTATACATGTGATCAACCTTGGCATTGATCTCTGTTGTGGCCTTTTACTGATTGACTAAGAGTTGCTGCATAAGACTCTTCAGCTCATCCTGAGATGTAGGCGCGGAGACAGCTTGTGGTGGTGTAGCGAATTGGGCGTTTTGCTGTTGGTTTCCTCCTTGAAACTGATTCTGATTCTGATTAGAGACGAATGATTTTCCCTGTTGGTTGCTGGAGTAAAAATTTTGAAACCCTTGGTTCTGTTGCAACTGATTCATACCTCCTCCTTGTTGCGGATAAATCTGGTCTTGTGGGTTCTCGACGTTAGTGCTTCGGTAAGAAAGGTTCGGGTGGCTCCTATAATTTGAATCGAACCCACGGTTCTGCACATATCCTTGTCCACTCACATAACTGACCTCTTGCATACCAGCATCATCATCCTCTTCAAAATCTTGGGAGATTGGTGCACTCCCTTTCTCATCCACAAATTGAACCGATTTTTTGTTTCCCCTAAGGAGTAGGTTAACCTTTACCGTCAGCTCATCAATCTTTTGTGTCTCCACGCTGTTGACTTTCTTGGACCTATCATACTCAGGAGACCTGTTGCTGGAGCTTGAAGCAAGGTTCTCAATCAGCTCAAAAGCACCATCTCTAGTCTTGGTCATAAAGTCGCCATTACTAGCTGCATTCAACGCATTTCGGTAATCCCATTCAACACCATCATAGAAAATACCCAGAATCTGCTCGTCCTTAAACCCGTGGTGTGGACACTCTCTGCGATATTCCTTCAGTCTTTCCCAAGCTTCACAAAAAGCTTCCCCGGGATGCTGTTGGAATGAGGATATCTTGTTTCTCAAGGTCGCAGTCTTCGACTTAGTGTAAAAATGATCCAAGAATGCTGCTCTACATTCAGCCCATGTCTTCAATGAACCTGATGGCAGTGACTTTAACCACCGTGAAGCTTTTTCTGCAAGCGAAAAGGGGAATAGCTTGCACTTTAGAAACTCATTAGGCACTCCATTAGAACCCGTGGTGCTACAAATTTCCTCAAAATTTTCAATATGATCCATCGGAATCTCAGCTGGGAGTCCATGAAAAAGGTATTGCTTCACCAATGAAATCAATTGAGGTTTGATTTCAAAGTCTTGCCTCTGAATAGTAGGAGGCACAATGGCAGCTTGGTTCTGGTAGTAGGCGTGTGGATTATCCGAGTCTCCAATACCCGGTTGTTGTATCTGAGCTTCTTGTCTATCTCTCCGCATCTGTTCCATCTCATCCCGAAGCATCTGCAACTGAGCAGCCATTCCATTGTCTTGTTTGCCCATGTTGGCGGTAGTAGGTCTTAGCTGTCGGTTCTCCCTCTCTAGCCTAGCTAGCTCGTCGTTTGAAAGATTTAGCAATGTCTCGGTGCAGTTTCTTCTTGTTCTTTTACTGGTCATGCACCTGAAACATAAAAAAAAAGAAAAGAAAAAGGGAAAAGAATTAGTAGTTTCTTAGACTGAAAATAAAATCAAAAATCTAAGGTAACGCAATTGGTCCTCGGCAACGGTGCCAAAAACATGATATGTCGAGATTTAACCCAAAATATTTTCTGCAAGTGCACAGACATACGCAGTAGTATATGGGTATCGAATCCACAGAGACCAAGGTTACACTATGAAATTATAGATTTTAACCTAAAGCTAAGACAAAATATTGGTTGGTGTAATTTTCGAAACAAATAAGCAACTAATAAAATCGATGTAAATTAATTAAAACAAGCACTAGGTTAAGGCGTTTCGCCGGTGATTCGGAGACAAGGCTAAGCAACTATTCAGGGCTAACTAACTACCGGTCTAGAACTCAAACATAAATAAATGCCGCCCCACTCTCGTGATGTATCGACACCTTTATCTAACAACCTAGAATACGAAACTCAAATGCGGACCTAGCGAAGACGATAAGCATTAACAAGCGGGTTCAATATGTTCACAATCAATCGCAGCAATCAACTCTCGTTGGCTACGCACCAATTTCTCACCAATGATTTATCTAGCAAACCTAGAGCACTCTCGTGAATAAGTTTAACCTAAAATCATAGACTAAATGGCCAGTTTAATCTACGCATTATGAACCTCAATTGGCGAAGACAATATAAATTCCAATCCTATTTGTGCCCAGCCATTAAACCCTAAATCACCATTGAAAACCTTAACCTAGCTAGGGATCTACTCACACATAGCAAAATCAAACACAACAAGGCAATAAGATGAATTCATGATTTATTAAAAAGAATAAGGTTCAGGAAAACTTCTCAAACAGAGTTGTGGAATGATCGATAATAGGAGAATAGAGATCCAAAGCTGAGTAATACAAATCCAAATCGAAAAAGTAGAAGAACAAAAGGAATCCAAGCCAAGAACTCTCAAAAGTAACGTAGAACCCCAAAAACTTAGGTCTGAGAACGAATGTTATAAAGTCTGAGGCGGCTGGCCTCTATTTATTCTAAAAATAAAATAAAAAACATGTCTAGGTAAAATAGGTCGAGCAGGTGCTCGCCAAGTCCAAGCAGGTGCTCGCGCAGGCGGAAAATCAACTTTTGGCTCAAAATTGCTTCTTTTGCTCCAATGTCTTCCAATATCTTCAATCCATGCTCCAGAACCTCAAAATACCTGAAAAGAGACAAAAAGAACTAGAAAAGACTCAAAAACAATATGAAAAGACTAGTTTAAATGGGACAAAATACTAATATATCATTTACACTGAAGATATTTTGGTATATCATAAGAACGTGGAGGAAAATCACCTAAGGGAAGTATGAGGAATATGATATTTTTGGTGCTGAAAGTTCAGTGGATAAAAGCAAGAAGCTTAACACCATCATGACTCCATCCATCTGTGATGATTCTCAAAACCATATTTGGAGACCAAGAGACTATCTAGGACGTCCAAGGACTATTCTGCACAAGATTTGGATCACTTCACTTTACATGTTCTTCGTTGAGCTTAAAAAGGATCTCTCATCATTTTGTTCATTTCAAGCTTATCAATGGCGACCAGGAGAGCTCTCATTGTGTAAATTTATCTCTAGAAGGGACGAATTGGTCACCAATAATGCCCTAATACAAGAAGAGCCCCTTGATCAAACACCATTTCCTTTTACCGAGTTGATTACTAACACCGAACACACGAATGCTCATATTCAGGTTAGTAACTCTTTTCAGTCTGTTTCTCATGATTTAAGGACTGTGAACATGAGATTTTTATATCTAGAAATCATTGAGAAAAATTTAGGTCATACGTGGATTCAGGTTGAAACATGTTTACCTATTTATCTTAATTTCATGACTATTTTAACACACTTGTTCTTTGCCAAAAGTGTTGAAAACATTGCAGGTACAAAAGAGGATCCACCAGACATAGAAGTTCTCTCATCAAATTGCTTTATGAGGACTGGAATTGGAGTTGATTTGATGCAAGACAAAAAACCCCTTGCTTATTTCTGAATGATCTTTGAAGTTGGAGAATCCGTGAAAAATTATTGGGGAAAAGAACGAGTCCCGACTGAAGGGAGGTTTAACCCAACGCCAAAGATTGGTGGCCTATTCACAATCATCAAAAGGATCAGCGGCGACAACACCTTTCTCTGAGGTAAGTATAAAGAAATTTCCCTATTCAAAGTTACTTATTCTCTTCTTCCTTTTATTACAAATCAAACAGATTTGAGGACAAATCCTTTTCAAGTGGGAGAGGATGATGCGAGCATGGACATGGACAAGTTTGTAGCTGAGGATAACATGGAGCAAGGAGAGGAAGACACGCTTATAGCTGAGGATACCATGATTCTACCAACTTGTCCAATGACAAGATCAAGAACCAAACAACTTAATCAAACCGTGGAGGGTCTACTTAATCACATCAAGACTCAAGATCATATACATGAAGGTATTATGATGTTGATCCAAGCTATTTGATTTAAATGAATGGGAAAAGTGTTTATCTTAGTACTCTTTTTCCCTTGATGAGTTTTGTCCCACTGGATTTTCTCATCAAGGTTTTTAATGAGGCATAAGATGATCACTTGTTTGTACATTCGTTTAAATCCTTTAGCATGATATCTTTGGATCACATTCAGGCCAAATAAGAAACCAAAGCCTTTTTCTACGTAAGCCACGCCCAAGGAGGGGAGAAGATAATTCAAAATTCAAACTTTATCATTTATGCTTTGTATTTTCTGTTTTCATGCATTATGTTTCCAAGGCAGCCTTTATTGTGTTCAAAGGTTTTTTTTTCCCTTTAAAACTCTGTTTTGGCTTCAGAATAATTCAGACTATCTTTTTATCAAAACCTCTTTTTGTTAGTCTCATCAATTGCTGGTGTGTCATATCCACAAGAAAACCTGTTCTTTCTTTGGTGTGTCATATCCAGAGAAAGATCAGCTGGAATATCGGAGGCTTTTCCGCAACCTCTGTGTGACCATTCGATCCACCACTTTGCTGTCCAGCAAAGCCTATCCACCGTTTCATCTCCATAATCATTCATCAATCACCACTCACATTCATCAACCCATTCTTACTTCATATGCTCTCCAGACTTGAGATGGTTCGTGAACTTTTCAAAGATTTGGCTAGCAAAATCGAAACTGCATGATCTGCAAACAAACAAGTCTTCACAGCGCTCTAGTCTTCTTGTCTCCTGAGGATCCATTGCATCTGTGGGAGAAAAATTCAAAACTAGTTCTTAGGAAACAAAAGATTTGCATGCTGGTTATAATTTCAACACACAAACAAATTAAACACCCCATGCACCTTTGAGAAAGTTGTCCCAGAGCCACTCTGCACAAGTGACAATGCCAAAAGGTAGTTCAGGATTGCCAACATATTTTTTAGGCAGAGCGTGTGGATATGCTAATAGGATGTTGTATCCCTCCTTGTGTATACGGGAAAGAGGGTAAACCAAGGCCTCCAGATTTCTTTTGTTTTTTTAGCTAATTGAAATATCTATAAATTATAAAAAATAATAAGTTTTCAAACATGTAACATGTTAAAGTTATTAGGAGTATGTGCTGACAAAAGTCTACAACACCACGGACTAGCTTGTAATTTCTGGGAATGAGGTATGTTAAAACGAACCAATAATTGGCTGTAAAATGTATTTAATACTTAATATTTATATATAAAAAAGAGAGTAAATAATGAAATATTGGCGCTGTCTTTTAGTTACAGTATGTTAATACGTTAAACAGACACCATGTTCTTTGTTCCAAGTTCCAACACTTGGAAACAATTTCATGATTTAATTGCTTTGGTCAGTACTAATTTAGGAGACTTATGGATTTCTTATGAACTTTCTGAATCCGTGTTCTAAATTATATATATGTACACACTTTGAAGATAGAAACTGATAAAAAGTGCTATCGTAATTTAGCTCCTCTGTATTTGAAAAACACAGCCTTGCTTGGATTCACTTACTAAGAGATCTTTTCGGTTATTTTAGGTTACTCTTTTGGTTAGTTAATTTTACTTTATGAGTTTATTAATGATCTATTTTGAGAGCAAGGCCATGCATAAACATAAACATAAACAAAAAACTTGTCTTTTATTAAGGAGTAGTGCTAATTACATTAGCCTCAGACGTCCATTAAACTTACATTTTTCATAGTAAAAACACACGATGACTTTATGGTGTCAACATACATCAACAACAACATATTAATGATCAACGTGTGTTAGTTTGGGATCTTAGTAGGAAGGAGGGAAGGAAGGGATCTTGAAGGGGCAAGTATCAACCTGTGGGAGGTTGCAAACTTGAGGCAAGTTCTTAGCGGTCCTGAAGATTTTGCGGGCTTGGAATGGTTTTTGTACTTGTTCCTGGGATCTAACAGCTATGGCCGCTCGTTTCAAGGTTGGGCAAACGCATTCTGGCTCTTCCTGTCGAAGCTCGTTGCAGCACTTCTGGAGGATCTCATGCTGCTGTTGTGGACCCCTCTGTGGGTTCTCCATGTCTTCTTCTAAATCGAACTCATCGTCGAAGGGGCCTTGCCTCATTTGTCTCTTGATCCATCGCTGGCAAGCTCTTAGGTGCTGTGCTTGCTGAAACTCCTTTCGGCATTTCGGTCTTGGGCCCATTGGGTTGGTGTCGTCATCTTCGTCGAACTCGACAACTGTGCGGTAGATGGAAGCGTTGGTGAGGAGGAAGCAGAGGGCGAAAGCTGCGCAGACGAGGAAGAGCTTGTTTGCCATTTGATATTTTTGTGTATGTTTTTTCTTACTTGCTTTTGGTTTGAGTGAAGAGTAAAGTGAAGGGTTAATGGTATTTATGGACAAGAGAGGAGTTTTGCATGGAGATCACGTGTAAGAATGCATGCATATATTTGTGTGTGTGTGTTGAGAAAGAGAAGCTGTAGGATTAATGTTGTCGCGATTAGGTGTTGGAAACTCAAATGTGGAGGAGTGACAAGTCTCCGCGTCTACATGCAACGCCACATGCATGCATATGTTTGTATGTGTCTTGAGAAAGAGAGGCTCTAAGGTTTTTGTAGAAAATATGTTTTGTTAGAAAAAGAAAGTGATTTATATAAGTTTGTTTTTCAACATATATAAATTAATTTAAATTTCTATATTACATTATTATTATTAGGAAAAATATCATAAAAAAACTTTCAACTTTACAACTTTTTCCAACTAAAACTTTTAACTATTTGTGTTTCCAAAACAACCATTCAAGTTGATAAAGTTTTCCAACAAAAACTTTAAACTATTTTTGTTTTTAAAATTAACCTCTAAGTATAAATTTTGCTTACTTAAACCCTCAAATTTCCTATATTGAGCCCCCATTAAGGGTTTACTAACGATCAATGATAACTCTCGTTAACTATTTGTTAACTATGTTTGTCCATTTTTAACGTATTTTTGTTGTTATTTAGTTATTTACTAAGGACAAAATGGGTTTACAACTATAAAAATTTGATTTATTCTTCTAGGATTCATATTCAAAACTGACTGAGTTAATAAGCGTTTGTTGTGTTATATGGAGTTATTGTTGACCGTCAGTTAACCACCATGTGAGATCTAGAAAAACAGATCTGGTGTCCAACGACTATGTTCTCGCTCATATATGGGGGATACGTTCTTCCAGAAAGATATATGTTGTCCATTTGCTCTCATTGTTTCAGATCTAGTCTCGGTTTCCAACTGAATATATTTTTTCTTTCATACTTTTACTCGCCAAAATCTTTCACCATTTCTTTGTCTCTTGTTGTTTTTCGACATCATCCTCCAGCTCAGTCCTTCCGTTATCAACTCTTGTTTTTTATTCTTCTATTGGGTTCTATTTATAAAATTGTTTGGTTTTTGCGGTTTCTTTTCTTTTCCGTCTTCATATTCCTACCCCCCCCCCATAATTTTCTATCTCTAGGAGAAGCCCCAGTGCCTTCCACCTATTTTCGGATCCATATATCTCCTATGGTTCAAATCTTATCTTAGTTCCCAACCGAATATCATTTCTCCCTCGCACCTTCACTCTTCGATTTCCTTCACTATTTTTTGTCTCCTGGCATTTTTCGATAACCAACTCTCAATTTTTATTCATATATTGAGCTCTATTTATGAAGTTATTTTATTTTATTGGCTTTCTTTTTTTCTATCTTCGGATTTATATCCACATAATCATCTTTAATCTCAAGAAAAAGCCCCACCATCTTCATCCCTCCTCCGGATCCAAAATTTTGTATGAAATTTGCTTCGAAGAAAGAAATTAACTCTGAGTTTTTACTCTATTTAACCATTTGATCCATGAAGTTAAATACATGTATATGTTAATCCGGTCTATTAAATTAGACAGATTCATGGGTTAATCTAATCAATTTACTCTAAAATTTATTTAGTATTTAAGCAATTAAAATAATAAATTAGGTTGGATTATACTCAATCAGTTTTTCGTTCAAATAATTAGAGGCGTATAATAAAAAAACATATTAGAGCTTAATAATATAAAAATCTAAATTTGAAATGGAAAGTTAAAATTTTATTGAATAATAAAATTTAACCTATATTAAAAAATGGAAAGTAAAAAGTATATATTTTATTATTTAATTTTCTTTTCGGGTGTTTTCATTTTCTAATTAAATAATACAAAAATAACACATTATTTCTAACACATGTAAGTCTCTAACCGATTAAGCAACACATGTCGTGATTCTGCTAATTATACTTTTGACACGTGTTGAGTCATAATCAATTTGCTTGGCTCAAATAAGTAGAAGTGTGTGATAAAAAAGTTATTGGAGGTTAAATAATTAAATTTAAATATCTAAATTTGAAAAAGAAATTTTAAATTTTATTAAGACTTATATTAGTTGAATCGAAAGTAAAATAATCTTTTAAATTAATTATTTTTTCTTTAGGTTTTTTTATTAAGGAAAACAAAAATAACATAATATTTTTTACACATGTCAAAATCTCATCGATAACCGACACATGTCATCATCACGTTAATTATAATTTTGACATGTGTGGACCTCTCATGAGTGCAACTAAACTATATATAATAAGATACTCAATTATGCATAAATACAGTATAATAAGATACCCAAACTTTATATAATAAAAAACTAAGATACCAAACTTTATATAATAAACTTTATTTTACCAAACTTTATCATAATAAAAAAACTTTATATAATAAGATACCAAAACTGTATATAATAAGATAACGATTTTTCTGCTCATTTATAGACCTAAGGTGAAAAACAAATCGTTATTTTTATGGTAAAATATGTTTTGTTACTAAAATTTAATATATTTCTTGTAATACACTAAAAATAATAAACAATATTTTTTTATTCATGAAGATAATTTTTTGTAATACTTTACTAAGCTATAAAAATAATTTTTACTACTTTTTATTTATTTAACACTATTTTAACTGATAAAATATTAAAATTTAAAATTAATTTGTAAAAGATTAGAAAAATTAATACTCCTTTTGAATATATGAAATAGAAGGTTACACTCAAGAAAAATAACACTAAAATATATATTTTATTAATATAGTAAATTATTTTTTTATAAACCAAAATTTACCTAATAATTATGGGCCTAAGACAAATGCTTTTTTATTAGGTAAAATAGTCAAGCAAAACACAAAACTTTAAATTTTTTAATTTCTGTTACAGTTGGTGCTCTTCGCGTTGCCTTCTCTTCCTTCAACACATAAAACTCCGAAAAACCTTAATAAATACTAAAATTTGAAATCTCACACTTCTCTCTCGGTTGTTGAAAACTTTTTTTCCGAAATTTTGAAATCTAAAGGTGAAAGTGTGCTCTTGTTTATTTTCTTTGTGGTTATGATAATATGTTTTACTTATTTCTGCAGATCATGGAGCCAGCCAATTATCGTAAGACTTATAAACCACGAGAACCAGTTTTACTCCGGTTAATTGGGAGTTGGTGCTCACCTTTTTTTGTGTCTCGTTCAACACCAAAAAGAATCGCGGGTGTTAACAAGCAAAACATGAGAACGGTGTGTAATGGTAATGTATCACCAACCTACAATCCAGCTATGGGTGATTCCATCTCTTTCTTCTTCTTTTTTTTTGTTTTTTTTACTAAAATTCCATCTCTTTCTTTTCCTATAAAATTTAGGGGATTTTGTTCAATATTCCTCTAAAAATTTGAATTTTAAAATATTCTTTTCAAAACACCAATGCATCAAAAATCTTTTATTGAAGGTATGATACACTGCAAATGACGAGACTAACCCTTTTTCCTCTCTCTTTCACACACTGCACGAGAATAATATATATATCTACTTATTTAAATTGTATTTCTTTCACACATCGCACAAAAATAAATATATATATATATATATCTATTTATCTCATAGTTTAGATATTGAAAGTATTGATTT
Organism: Cardamine occulta; assembly: GCA_028015245.1. Lineage (NCBI taxonomy): Eukaryota > Viridiplantae > Streptophyta > Magnoliopsida > Brassicales > Brassicaceae > Cardamine > Cardamine occulta. The sequence continues at coordinate 21,161,771 of CM051386.1, forward strand.
AAGTCAATTAAATAATAATTTTCAGTTAACAGTTAAAGGGTTAGCTGCCTCGTACCCCATCATTCCACCCAAACACTCAAAATCTTTATTTTCATCTATATTATTACATTGCTTCATTTTAATTCCCATACTTTTTTTCTCTGACTAATTACCCTTGCGAATCTAAAAATCCTAAATTGCGATCAAATCCACTAAATTGGGTTTAAAAATAGCGATTGCCAGATTTAATGATTTAACCTGAACCCATAACCGGATTGAACCTAAATCGAATAATTTGAGATTTTAGGGTTTGTTATTCTTCGTCTAGGTAGCGATACAAAGAGAAATTGTAGAGAGAGAGAGCTTCAGAGAGATTGAGCGCTTGAGAGAGAGAAATCGATTTGGGATCTACTCTGGCTTATCAAAGATGTATAAATATAGTGAAGCTTTTAAATATTACACAACATAGAAAAGATGATTTTTCTTGATTCTTATCCTAAATGGAAAGGAGCTGATAAAATTTCGAAAGTGTGTCTTTGACTGAATAATATTTCAATCTGCAACATTTTTTGAAGTCAAGATCAATAATTTTGGTGAGAAATTAAGGATGTAAATTTGAAAAATCCCTCTTCCGAGTCCTCAAGCTTTGGATTGGCTATGATTTGAACAGACTCATGCGACTCAGCAAGTTCAAAAATTTCTAGATGCAATCTCGTGCTCGAATCAGCTTTGATCTCTTCTTCTTGCAGCCTTGCCACTCGTTTTCTAAGCAACAATATCTGCTCTATGTGTTGCTGGATCTTGATGTTCAGTTTCTTCTTGCGTTTGAAGTTTCTCAAGATCAAGTTAGATATAGATCTCATGTTTGTGCTGTTTTCCATTGTTCACATGAATTTCTCAGATCTGCTGATTTATATTTCTTATTTGAGTAAATGTTGATGTTGGATCTATCTCTCGGTTGCATAATCCATAATTCGGATGCTGGAATCTGAACCAACCTTTGAATCCAAAGTGGAACGACGAAGTTTAGAAGTTGCTGGGTCAGGTGAAACTGTAGAATGCTAGCGGAGAAGACGATGGAATTTTTTTTCTTTTTTTTGTCAGAAAAAAAAGAGAATATGTTTTTTAGATGTAATTGGATTATAATCGGGTTTTAATCCGGTTTATAATTGGATAAAAATGGGTTTAAATCGAATTTTGGATCGGGTTAAAATGGGGTATGAGGCAGTCAACCCACAATTAAATGATATACCATGTTATATAATTCTCCATAAATATATGTATCATTTCAAATTTCTAGATTGAATAATTGTTTATCAGTACTACCTCCGTTCCTTAAAGATAAAATTTTAAGGTTTTGCACACATATTAAGAAACTTTTTACATAACTTAAAATATCCCTATCTTTTCATTAAATTTTAATTATTTTATTTACTTTAACTCTAATTATTAGGGGCAAAACAAGAAATTATACATAACTTTTGCATTGAAAATACAAAACATCCAACTTTGTGAAACAATTTTTTTTTCTAAAACATTCATCTTTAAGGAACGGAGAGAGTATTTTATAGGAAGAATTAAAAACCATTATTTAGGAGAGAGATTCGAGAAAAACCGCTTTGAACAGTATCATGCTATAGTGTGTGAACAATACAAATTTTGTCACGATTTTACCCTTTTGGTGAAGAAAAACCGTTGTACATGGAAACATTATTTGGTACATGCAGAAGCATGCCTATGTGAGGAATCAAAATGTATTTGCCTTAGAGCATAATCAACCCAGGTTTTTAAATGGGTTTCTTAGATGTTTTCTTAATTAAATTAAAGATTAAATACAAATTTCCTTAAAAACCGATTGTTATTTGGGATACCTAAGAATCGATTCTTAAGCTGTATGTGTCACTCCCATTCTCCTTCGCCCACTTCTCTTTTTCTTCCAAATATCTCAATCTGTGTCTTCTCCCAAAACTTTCCCAATTCATCACTTATTATCCCCTCCAAATCTGTAGTGAAAGTGTCAACTGAACAACATTTCTGAAATTGCAATGGCTTCCTTCACTACCTCTTCTTCTTCCTCACTTCTCCCCAAAACCTTGCTTCCCACAAGCCACCTGAATCTCACCGTTTGACCTCGTCGTCAAACCTCCTCCTTCCGCCGCACCAACTCGCGTTTCCGCCACGCGACTCCCCACCACCTCTCTGGCCACTGCAACGGAAACGCCGACGAGCTTCGCACCTACAGTGAGATTGTTCGGTCCACCTAACAGTCTGGTGACTTCATATCTCCGTTTCGCTCTTCTTCACAAGAAAGTTCCTCTCCGTTTCGTTCCATCGGAAGACCAAAAGCCGACGATTCAAGTCGGATCGGAGACGGTATCAGGATCTCAAGAGGTTCTGCTCCGTTACATCGAAGACAAGTTCCCAGAGCCGCGGCTGATGATTTGGAAGTTTAATCTAGAAGGTTTCGACGAAGCGACTCCATTGATAGTGAAGACGATTTGGCTTCAGCACAGGAGTATGCTATGGCATATAGAGAGGATGTTGAGATGGTCGGAGGATCTGGCGGCGCGTGGAGGTAAAAGAGCTGTGGATCCGTCGGTGGGAACACCGAAGATGGAGATTAGGAAATTCGCAAAGAGCTATACTCAGTTACAAGAGCTTATGGTTGAACATGCTCAAATGGAAGAGAGAATCTTGTTCCCTGTTCTCGAATCTGTTGATCGAGGTAAATACTGGATTTTGGATTTCACTGTCAAAATGTTGAAATTTGATAAATTCTGAGTTTTATTTTTTGCGTGTAGGGATGTGTAAAAGTGCTAATGAGGAACATGGGAGATAGTTACCAATGATGAATGGAATCAAAGAAGATATCAAATCTGGAGGTGTTTGTTTTAAACGCAGATTATGTGTAAAGCACATTTTGAAGAGGAAGAGAAAGATTTATTGCCAATGGTGGAAGCTGCAGAAATGGGGAAAGAGAAGCAGAAGAAATTGATGAATCAAAGCTTGGAAGTTATGAGAGGAACTCATTCTAATTCGTTTGATTTCCTTCTCCAAGGTCTTACTCCTCAAGAAGCTATGCAGTATATTGATTTGCTCATGAAATTTGGTGATCCTGATCTTATCTCATCTATTCTCTCCTCTGACATTGTTGATGACTGATCTTTTTCTTCTTCTTGGCACACTTTGTGAAAACTAGTATTGTGTGTTGGGATTGTGTTTTTAGCACTCTTAATAAAATTCTCCCATTAGAGCAGTGACAAAAAAGAACGGAGGTGTTTAAAACAACTTTAATAATTAAATATATGCTAAGCATCACATAAGCACCCCTTGCATTGATCATGCTCTTAGACCCCTAATTATTAGGTAAATTGTGGGCTCTATTTAAAAACAATTTTTTTACTATATTAATAAAATATATATATTAGTGTTATTTTCTTGATTTTAACCTTCTTTTCATATATTAAAATAGTATTAATTATTTCTAATCTTTTACAAATTTATTTTAAATTTTAGTATTTTTATCAGTATTTTAGTGTTAAATAGAAAATAAAGTACAAAAATAGTAGAAAAATATTTTTTATAGCTTAGTAAAATATTTCAAAAATTATCTTCATGAACTAAAAATTGTAGTTTATTAACTTTTAGTAATAAAACATATTTTACCAAAAAACAAATATAATGATTTTTTTTGGTTTTGGATCTTTAAAACTCTAAGCACGGCTTTGCAGATATTGTAGCTCATTTTACAAAAACCTCATAATGACAAAGATGGAGGACGATGATGCTTTTGCTGATATGTTTAATTATGTATTTATATGTTTGATGTATTTGTAGTGTTGATGAAAACATATATTTATTTGTTTTAACTGATTCATGTCCCTAACATGTTTGAGTTTTGGACAATTTCCCTGTTTCCTTTTTCCCGGAAACAGTTCGTCTATGAATTGGGAAAAGGTATCAACTCTCTAGAACCGTCGGATCAATCTCAACCTAATCGAACGGTTAAAAAACATCATCCGAACATTCTCGAAACATAAGTCTCCAGCTTATATAAACAAAACTTTGACACCCTTGTCTTCATAACTAAAAACAAAGTCTCTCCTCTGCTATAAAAGTTTCGCTAAACCTTTGAAAACCTTGAGAATGGCTGCTAAAGGAGAAGGTCCAGCGATCGGAATCGATCTCGGTACTACTTACTCTTGCGTCGGAGTATGGCAACATGACCGTGTTGAGATCATTGCTAATGATCAAGGAAACAGAACCACGCCGTCTTACGTGGCTTTCACCGACTCTGAGAGGTTGATCGGTGATGCCGCTAAGAACCAAGTCGCCATGAACCCACTCAACACCGTCTTTGGTACGTAACTCATCTTTTTTTTTTCCTCTCTTGTGATTTCTAGGGTTTATATATAGGAAGAATCTAAATAGCTGTTGTTTTATTTGCTAATTGTGACAGATGCAAAGAGGTTGATTGGTCGTAGATTCAGTGACACATCAGTCAAAAGCGACATGAAGTTATGGCCTTTCAAGATCATCCCTTGACAAGGGAGAAGAGAAACAATTCGCTGCTGAAGAGATCTCTTTCATGGTTCTTATCAAGATGCGTGAGATTGCTGAAGCTTACCTTGGTTGTTCAATCAAGAACGCTGTCGTTACTGTTCCTGCTTACTTCAATGACTCTCAACGTCAAGCTACTAAGGACGCTGGTGTTATTGCTGGTTTGAATGTTTTGCGTATCATCAATGAGCCTACTGCTGCAGCTATTGCTTATGGTCTTGACAAGAAAGCTACTAGTGTTGGAGAGAAGAACGTGTTGATCTTTGATCTTGGTGGTGGTACTTTTGATGTTTCTCTTCTCACTATTGAAGAAGGTATCTTTGAGGTCAAGGCAACTGCTGGAGATACTCATCTTGGTGGTGAAGATTTTGATAACAGAATGGTTAACCACTTTGTTCAAGAGTTTAAGAGGAAGAACAAGAAGGATATTAGCTGTAACCCTAGAGCTCTTAGGAGGTTGAGAACTGCCTGTGAGAGAGCCAAGAGGACTCTTTCTTCCACTGCTCAAACGACCATTGAGATTGACTCTTTGTTTGAGGGGATTGACTTTTATTCACCAATCACTCGTGCTAGATTCGAAGTGCTTAACATGGATCTCTTTAGGAAGTGTATGGAGCCTGTTGAGAAGTGTCTGCGTGATGCTAAGATGGACAAGAGCAGTGTTCATGATGTTGTTCTTGTCGGTGGTTCTACACGTATCCCTAAAGTTCAACAGCTTCTCCAAGATTTCTTCAATGGCAAGGAGCTCTGCAAGTCTATTAACCCTAATGAGGCTGTGGCTTATGGTGCAGCTGTTCAAGCTGCGATTCTAAGCGGTGAAGGAAACGAAAAGGTGCAAGACCTTCTCTTGCTTGATGTCACACCTCTCTCCCTTGGTCTTGAAACCGCCGGTGGTGTCATGACCACTTTGATTCAAAGAAACACAACAATTCCGACCAAGAAGGAACAACAACCTCCTCGGTAAGTTCGAGCTTTCTGGAATCCCTCCGGCTCAACGTGGTATCCCTCAGATCACTGTCTGCTTCGACATTGATGCCAATGGTATCCTGAATGTCTCAGCCGAGGACAAGACCACTGGACAGAAGAACAAGATTACAATCACTAACGACAAGGGTCGTTTGTCTAAAGACGAGATTGAGAAGATGGTCCAAGAAGCTGACAAGTACAAGTCTGAGGATGAGGAGCACAAGAAAAAGGTTGAAGCCAAGAACGCTCTTGAGAACTACGCTTACAACATGAGGAACACAATCAAGGATGAGAAGATAGCTGAGAAGCTTCCAGCAGCAGACAAGAAGAAGATTGAAGACTCTATTGAGGAAGCAATCCAATGGCTTGATGGTAATCAATTGGCTGAAGCTGACGAGTTTGGAGATAAGATGAAGGAGTTGGAGAGTGTTTGTAACCCAATCATTGCTAAGATGTACCAAGGAGGAGCTGGTGGTGAAGCCGCCTGTATGGACGACGATGAAGCTCCTCCTTCCTCAGGCGGTGCTGGTCCCAAGATTGAGGAAGTTGACTAAGCTTTTTCTTAGTTTTCTTCTTTTCTCTGTATTACTACCTTTCTGAGTTCTCTCGGTTGTTTAATTTGGAACCTTTTTCTTTTTAAATGCTAAGTGATTAGTTAGTAAAGCTTTCTTATGAAAATCGATCTAGATATCAAATTTACATGGATGCGTGTCGAAATTTTAGAAGCCTACGAAAAGATAGCACAGCATCTCCCACGCAGGGTTGTTAATGAAAAAGTAAACAAAAAATAAATGTAAAATGGCCAATTTACTAAGAACCGATCCTTAATTAAGGATTTAGTATCATTTATGTGTGTTTTCGTTGCCATTTTGTTCCTTGAAAAAGTTTTGTTTTCGATTGGTTTTAGGAATAAAAGTCTTTGAATTTTAGTTGTATTAATGGAGCATTGTTCTTTATGTTAGCCATTGAAGTGCTTCTTGAGGTTGTCAATATATTCAAAGTTTATTTACATATGATTTAACATGTTAATATGTACAAGTTCAATCAAAACTTGAGTTTTAGATTTTGATTTCTGATGAGTTTCAGGTAGTACAGAGCAAAGTTTTATGAAGATACTGATGGTAAGAAGCAAGAATTGAAAGTCTCCAGCATTGATTTCATTGGGCTTGGCTTTGCTGATAAGAGGAACACAAGAGGGCTTCCCAAGACCAAGCAACATCTGTAAGACGGTATGTGATTGGCCCATCTCATGATCGTAAGATGCCAATCTTGGTTGTATGAATTTGCATCTTCTGGTGAGATGTTTGGAACTAGCTGGAGGAGTTATGGAAGAACTGGCGAGTCCTTCTGAGCTTAAGAAAGAGTTCGTCAACAGTCATTGCCGAGAGTTTATGCAATCAATGAAGGTTGCTTACTCAGTCTCTTCTTCACCACCTTTGGCCTTTCACCTTCATTATTTAGCTTATAGTTTATGAATGGTGAATTCCCGATCTAGATTAGTGTGTTCTTGCTGAATCGATCTCTCTTTCACTACATTTGTCTTCCTTTTCTGGGGATTTGGCATTTTTTTTTTACACAAGTCTATATTAAGAGTTTCATTACATTTCCTGATTGAAGTTTAGAGTTTTGATTCCGGGTTTAGACTCGTAAAATTGCAAGTTTCAAGATGGTCATTGTGCGATTAATGAATTTGTTCGTCTTTGACTGAAGTTTTGGTTTCATGTCTCACATTCTCAGATTCTCTACATTTGTCTTCCTTTTCTGTTTCTTAGAATTGGACATTTATCCTTTAGTCTTGGGATTAAGATTTACGAGTGATAGAAGCTGATATTTTCTGATTTCTATGTTTTAAATTTCATGAAATGCAAAATAATTTTAGTTTTATAAAATATATATTTATAAATTGTAACAACATAAATTATACTTATAATAAATTAATTTTTAAAATATTAATTTTTATTCTTAAGAACCCCTAATGAGTTTCTACCATTGGAGGAGGAAAAAATTTAGAATTCCTAATGAGGTTTTTATCTTACAATCAATCAAAATTTATATTAAAAAAATTGATTGGAGATGGTCTAACATACAATACAACATCATGCTATATGTAATGCCACTAATCACTATCAATATAAATCACCTTACTATATAGTCTTTTGTTTTTCGAATGCCTTTGTATAGTGTATATTAATCAAATAAAATTATGGGTAAATACAACTTGCTATGTAGAATAACACTATATGTTGCAACCGAATACAAACAAAAAGTTAAAAGTGAAAAGTTACGAAAAAATAAAGGCTCCTTGTTAATTTTGCAAAAACAAATAAAGGTTCATAGTTTTTTAGCAAAAAACCTTTTTTATAAATAAACCTATTGCCTAATGAATAAAACAGAAAGAAACTATAAAACTTTAGAGATTTTTTCCAATTTATCAAAAGAGGTAAAAAAAAAAAAAAAAAAAGTAAAAACAAAATTTTGTGTTTTGATTTTGATTTTGGAAAGAGACCATAAATTTTTAATTTGTGTTACTGTTGGGGTTTTCAGAAGCTGTAGCTGATTTTATAAAAACCTGATAAGGAAAAGATGAAGGACGATGATGCTTTTGCTGATATGTTTAATTATGTTTTTTTTGATGTATTTGTAATGTTGATGAAAACATATATTTATGTATTTTAACTAATTCATGTCCCTAATGTATAACAACATTTTGTGATGGTCCGCTGTATCTTCCAGAAATTAAGCTCATCCAATTTCTGGTTAAAATCTCGTCAACGAATTTGCCCATTTCCTGACTTTTACCTCTTTTGGGGATTTTAAGCATTTGGAAATGTCGAATGGCAAATACAGATGCCATTGGAAAAGTAACTTCATTCATTAAAGGCTTAAAGCGAAGCCAAGATCAAGACCATTTATCATATCAATATTGACTTGGGCCTGGACATAAAAACCGGTCCTGATAAAACCAATCCAAATCAACCTGAAAAAGAGGTTTGGTTCGGTTTCGGATAGCCATAATAATCCAAATAGATCCTAAATAGATTTGTTTTAGTTATCCGATGGGTAGGAATCTAAACCCGAACAGATGTCCGAAAAAAATAAAAAAAAAATATAGAGAGTTTTTGGATAAGATTTCGAATTTTTCAGGGGTTTAAGGTTTGAAAACTAAGTCAAATCCCAAGCTATATACATTATGTTTCGGTTCTATGTTGGGTTTCAATTAAATTTTGATTAGCAACCCGAACCCCGATTAGTCCCAAACCGAATCAGGCCAGAAAATTTTCGATTCTTTTACGAGTCCAAAACATCTTTACCCGAATAACCCGAAACCCGAATGATCCGATCTGACCCAAATCGAAAACCCGAATGCACATACCTAGACATGGTCTTGTGAGTCTTTGATTCTTCATTACTTTAGCAAACTCTTTCTTAACGTGTGAACAAAAACCCATTATTATAAACAGACAGGCATCAATAAAACCCATAAGCTTATTTATTTTACGGCGCTGTTACTAAAACTTTCGAAAAAGATGATAACTTTATAAGTCTACCCCATTTTTCTCAATGAGATGGGGATGTAAACCAAAAGCAAAAGAAAAAACTTCACTGAGATATGTTTTAAATCTATATGTATAGAAGCAAATCCAAAATAAACTGCACACATTTAAACAATAAGATCAGCGCGGCGCGATGGAGGGAATGACACCACTGACGAGTTCGTTAGCTGTGAAATCAGAGTAGCTAGTATAAGTGCCTCTTGGTGAAGCACCAGGGAAGCCTGACATTCCTGAAGCAGAGGATTGAACTGAAGGGCTTGAATATGGCTTCTCTTCCTTTGAAAGCATTCCATAGAGATTCTCTAGCTCTCTCACGATTTGAAGCATCACCGGACGTGCTTCTGGATTGTCTTGACAACATCTGATAGCTAGTTCCATGAATCTCTTCACACACTCCTCTGTGTACGGCCCCATGCTCCCATCTATGACTGAAAACATCATTCCAGCTTCGCACGCTTCATTCACCTCGCGAACAATGTTTCTTCCGTGTGATATTGGACGCATTCCCGTAAGAATTTCTAAAAAGACAATTCCGAGGCTGTATACATCACTCTTCTCTGTTAGCCTGTGGCTCAAGTAATACTCTGGATCCACATAACCCTGTATTTTAGGTTTAAGTATTAATTACCTTCTTTCTTAAGGTATTAAAAAAACAGAGGAATGTGAAATAATAACATACAGGTGTGCCTTTAACGATGGTTGTTACGTGATCTCTTTGTACTCCACCACCATCTAATGCTATAAGCTTTGAGATCCCAAAGTCTGCAACTTTAGGGTTCATCTTGCTGTCTAGAAGAATGTTGCTTGGTTTGATGTCTCGGTGTATGATTGGTGGGTCAGCTTCTGTGTGCAGATATAGAATCCCTCTTGCAGACCCCAACGCTATTCTCAGTCGCAACGCCAAGCTCATTGGTTTTCTAAACCTAGCTGCAAGGTTTCACATTCATCCATCAAAATCATCTCACAACACATTTATATACACAAGACAAGGAAGAATCTTTCTTCTTTCTTACCAGAGAGTGCGTCTTGAAGAGAACCGTTAGGCATGTACTCATATACCAACATCTGAAATTGTTTAGACATAACAAATAAACACAAGACTAAAGCTTTGAAATTTTAAACGTTTAAGAAGAGACTCATTACTTGTTCTCCTTTCTGATCACAGTAGCCAAGTAAAGAAACAAGGTTTCGATGATGTAACCGAGAGAGCAACTCGATCTCGGTAAAGAACTCTTTTTGGCCCTGTAAAGATCCTTGCTCTGCACGTTTAACCGCTACAACCAGACCACCTGGTAAATGTCCTTTGTAAACCTTCCCATAGCCTCCTCTACCAATCTGAGAAAGATCACTGAAACTGCTTGTTGCTGAATCAAGTTCCGTGAAATTGTAACCCTTCACACTCTCCATGTTCATTGGAGATTTTGGAACTAGACCAAGAAGATTAATTATAAAGGAGATAAGCATTAGCCATTCATTAAGAAAGATATTGACTAAGTATTCACTTACTAGGCTGTTCTTGTTCCATTTCAACTTCCTTAGTTTTTCTCTTTTGTTTTCTTCTCTTGATGAAGAAGACCAATACTAAAGAGGACAATACAAGGAAGAAAGCAATAGCTCCTAAACTGATTCCAACTTTAGCACCACTGCTCATTCCCGATTTTTTCGAAAACTTGACAATAACTGCATGCAGTAGTAGTATAACATTCATAATTACTCATTTGGTTCATAAAGATGAGTAGAAGAGAATAGGGTATTAGTATTACCTTCCCTGTAAACACCGGTGTTGATATAGATAATCTCGTAAGGGCCAAGAGAATCATCGGTATCTAGAGTGAAAGTTGCAAAGAAGTCAACAATACGTTGAGCCTCTGTGGTGTTGAACTTCCTGATTAAGTCATTGTACTCAGGAAAAATCTTCATGTCCATAGATAGCCTTGGACCTAACTGCCATGAGAATGATTCAATAGATATCTGATACGATTTTATCCCAAGATTCGCGGTTGAGGCTACATCAAGCATGTAAGCGACTCTATAAGGTCGAAAGTCAGAGAAACTTGGAGTCCTAAGCCGAAGTCCAATACCAATTGGTGCAGCACAGAAACATTGAACTGGAGAATCAATCACGTAGTCGAAGTTTTCACTTAATGGGCACGATTGGCGTTTACAGTCTTCTCCTGTTGTGGAATTCTCAGAGGAACTTCCAGGAGATTCCACAGGAAGTTCTACACTTGAGACACCACAAAAACCAGCTAACGTTCCTCCATTAACATTTGCACAAACCGGGTTTCCGTGAAGCCTGTGCTCACCAGACAGAGTTGGTCTCATCATTTCTCTATCCACATTTATAATCTTTTGTTTTTTGGTAATAAAATGTCAAAATCTTACTTGACTGTGACGTTAGAAGGAGGATTTAGAAGAACACTTGACACATTTGAAAACAAGTTGCTCCTAAAGTCCCTGCAAGTTTGTTTCAATAAAATCAAAATCAAGAAGTCTTGTTTAAAAAGCATAGTCCTCTTGTGTTTTTGTAAAAGATGATGTGTCTTACAAGTAAAGTTTTTCTTCTGCCTTAAAGGTTCTGTTCTCCCATATCACAGGAATCTCTCCGCTTAAGTTGTTGTTCTGCACTTGCCTGAAAAATTAAGAAAAAAACTATTGTCTTTTTGTGTTCTTCCTCATAAACAAGATTTATCCTTTGATGAACTGATAAAAACAAGAGCAAAAGTGTAATTACAGTCTTTGTAATCGTGGAAGGCCTGCAAAATTCGAAGGGATGGTCCCATTAAGCGTATTGTTGTAAAGGTTACTGCATACAATAAACAAGATCAGTTCATGTTTGTCAACAAAAATGTAACAACATATCAATTACATACTTTACATTCCATTTTCTTGGCTTTGGCACTTACATAGTTGTGATGTTTGCAGAGAACTTGTTCTTTGGAATTTCTCCTGTTAGTTTGTTGGAAGAAAGATCTCTGAAGCATCAACAGAACAAAAAAAGCATCAGCGACTAAATATAATTAATGGTTTCTTCTTGTTGAAGTGACTCACAAGTAATAAAGAACCGGTGATTTGCTCAAATCAGGAATTGGTCCTTTTAAGTTGCAGTGTCTGAGACTCCTGTTTATGCATGACCAACAAAATCAGTACTCTATATGGAGAAGAATACATTCAACTATCTTCTGTTTCTTACAGTTTGACAAGATTTGGTATCGATGCATAAGAAGATGGGATCTCTGTGCCATCGAAGTTGTTATAGTCCAATTGTCTGTAAATGAAGAAACAAACTTAGCCTTCTTCTATAAGAGGTTGAGAATACAAAAAGGCGCTTACAGAATTTTCAAGCTTGGCATCTGAGAAAGCTCTGATGGAAGAAATCCAGTGAGCTTGTTGTTATCCATCAAGCTGCAAAAGTTGAGTCACACAACAAAGCTCTGATGATTAGATTTGAATAAGATGAATAAAGTTAAAATGTAACCAAAGGAACTTACAAGTGCAGAACATCGGTTAAGGAAGAGTACTCGGGCGGAATCTGACCCGTGATTGAGTTGTTGTTCATATGACTAGCAAAGAAAGTACACATGAAGTTAAATAAGGAGGTAGAAGAGAAGTAGGAGAGATTTAGATCTTACAAATGCTTCAGTTTCTTCAGATTTGCTAAGGATGTGGGAAGTTCTCCACTAAGGTTATTATAATCTATCTGAAGGATTAAGAGATTGGAAAGAGAGCCGAGTTCTCGAGGCAAAGACCCTGTCAATTGATTTCCACTTAGTAGCCTACAAAAAGAGAAGAAGATAAAAGCTGTTAAGTGATTTGGTCATGAAGAGGAAATGTTGATGAAACAATGATTCAAGAGTACTCTACTTACAAGAAGATGAGATTAGTCAAGTTTCCTAGTTCTCGTGGAATCTGACCAGTGAGATCGTTCCACATGAAGTTCCTGTAATCAAGAAATATATAAAGGAAAGATTTTGATTGCAAAACTAAAGCTTAGACGAAAATACAGGACATACAATATGGTGAGATTTGATAGATAGCCAAGTTCAGGTGCTAGTTCTCCAGTGAGGTTCATGTTTAGCAACCGCCTGCATAATTTGATCAAACCTTAAAGATTTGGTTTAAGAGTTTAAACCATTAGAAGAAAGTTTTTTTAAAAGTCTGAACATACAACTCTTTAACATGAAGAAAGCCATCAGAAGGATCAGAAAGGCATAAAACGCCGGTCCAGTTAGTGGCGCATGGATCCGTCTTTCCCCAGCCTTGAAGATGTTCCATAGGGTCCTTAAGTTTGCGGCGAACAGCATGCAGAGCACTAACTGCAAAGTAAACTTCATTAGGATCACTGTTTAAACACACATAGACACTTCTCAGAATAATATAGAGAACCGTACCATCAAGCGGATGAGTCATCTGTTGAGCATTCAGCAAAGACAAGTAACAAGAAAACAACATCAGAATCACTCCAACTACACCCATCATCTTCTTTTCTGCTTTGTTTCCAAAGACAGACTACTATTTCTTTTGCTCAAAGATTGTCTTGAAGTGCTGAGAAGAAATCTGTAAACTTGGAGAATGAGAATACAAACTTGAAGAAAGAGCACTATATATGAAAGTTGAAGCAACAATAAGGTTAAAAAACTCAAAACGGAACTATCAAGAACCTCCAATTGGAGGTTATTAAGCCATATTTAAATGTAAAAACCGAGTATTGGTAGCGTTTAAAAGACAATTTAACAGTTTGTTCAAGTCTTATCCCCCATTTGATTGGAGGAATAAAATCATAATGGCTGACTTTTGTTACTGCTTACTTTCTCACATAATATATGAAAATTTCAAACCTTCAAACCATATCCATCTCCAACCGTTAACATTAGTTTATTTGCTTTAACCAAGTTGTCTATTTTTTCTATCTTTTTTGGGAGTAAATGTCAAAATACATCTATATGTGTATACATACACATAGAATACATTTTTTCTTTTCTCTTTAAAGAAAGATTTTTACTAATAAGGGGCATTTGTATAGAACTATACCATCATGACTTATTCAGGTTAAAAATCAGAACCATCTTGACTTGTTCAAAAAAATAGTATGTAGTGACAAATTTATGAATTATATTATTATTTTGTGGAATAGAAAGTTGCACATCAATTTGAATTTTTGAAACTTTGAAACTAAAGCAAGGGAAGCAAGAGAAACTTTAATAAGAATCACAAACCAAACAATGATTTGAGTTGACAAAAGGTGTTTTTATAAGCTTATCAAATTAAAAATTGAGTGATGTATTAGTGATTAAGAATCTAAGGTATTAAAATGTATCCATTGACTTTGTCTTTTTGTCATTTGTTTTCTGCTAGTGGATGGATTTTGCTCTGACAAGGGTTTTTTGTCACATATCATATGTTTTCTGAAACAAAATGGAGCAAAAATATGTGTGTGTGTGTGTGTCCCCAGAGACTATAATTGAGTCTTTGAGGAGCTTCAAGCTAATTGTTCCCATACACTCTAAGACTATTATTCGACTTGAAAAAATAGTAGTTAATTTTGCTCTAAGCAATGATAATGGAAAGACAAATTCAACTTCCCTTGGTAAGATTTCATCTTATGATAGAATCTATAGTCAAAACAGAGATGAAAGATTGTGACTTTTCATGGTTTCTTTTGGAGGAAATACAAGGGGAAGAAACAAAGAATTAACTCTGCAGCCACTGAAGAAGAAGAAGTGTTTTTTTTTTCTTTATTTTCACTTGTTTTGAGGTTATAAGCATTAGTATAACTATAAACAAACAAGTGGTTTTATCAAGAACCACTAGTTTTAGCCTATAGAAGAGGAAATCTAAACAATACCACTAGCATTATTAAAGACTTCAAACTCAGATAAAGGTACCTCTTTGTATCCAAAATCTTCTGGAAATTGACAGTGTGGTGTGTTACCCTCTGCTATATCAACATCAACAATTACTAGGATTATATAGTAGCTTCACACACAATATACATTAGATTTGGGATAATGTTACAAGTAAAGTATACAAAGTGCATTTGAATAAACCAAACCGGTTAGAATAAGAACTAAACCACCTTTTGCAAGAACTGAACTAATTCAGATTTGTAGTGCGTTTTGTTTCCTTTGTCAACAACTTGTATAATAGAAATCACAACAAAGACAAAGCATAGTGCTGCAATCTCAAACCAAAACTTAATCCTAAAGCTATACTGGTCTACCATTAACCAGCATCTTCTCTCCTAGAGCAGATGTAATGTCGTGTTTTGAATACTGAATACATTGCCAAAACTCAATATAGCATGTGTACTTTACTTGTTTCTATACAATTTTCTTTCTACAACTGCAAACTATAGATCAAAAACTCATTCTTTGTTAGATTCTGCAAAGCAGAATTTCAGATTTAACCCCTAAAGCCTTGAGGTAGGTTTGGCAGCTCTTTATTATCCTTTTCCACTCCTCTTTCGAGAATCACGTTGATTCTCCACAACACAATCTTACTTTCCCATTTCATGCCTTTGATTGCATATAGTCTCCAAAGCAGACCCTTCATGAATTTGTATTCACTCTTTTCGTACCATACCAACTGTTTCTTCACAATGGTTTCCATGTCTCTGAAAGCTCTCCTCACAAGCCCAATTTCCATTCTTCGTTCCACAAGCTCTCTCACTGAATCTATCATCTTATATGAAATCTCCTGAGCGGATTTAATGTGACTTGGGATCTCTATCAAGTTAATTGCTGCACAGAAGGCACCCGTAAACGCCAAGACCCAGCTACTGTCATCTATCAACTCCTCTCTTGGTGGGTTTAGCCTTGTGCTTATCTCTGGGAGAAGATTATCCAACACATAAATCACAAACTCGTCATCATTAAGCGGCATTGTTAAGCACTGAAAGATATAAACCGCTTTCTCGAACTCTATTTTGCTTTGTAATGCAATGTAATCGCTTAGCTCTTGCCATCTGACCTCTTGGTTGTAGACTATCTCAAACGCAACGTGGTACACCACCTGACCTAGGACTTTGAACATGCTGTCAGAGATTCCTTCTTCCCAGAGGCAAGATATGAGCAATGGCTGGAGTTCTCTAATCACTGAAATGTCTATTTCCACCTTCATTGAATTGTGATCCGAGAGTACGACTTCAAGTTGTCTGATTGCTATCTCTCTGGACCTACCTTGAAGAGTACCTGACGCAACGATTCTCAAAATGTCAAGTGATGATAAAGTCTTCAAATGATTTAACAAGTCACGGTCATATTCTGCTACACGATCTTGAGTTTTCTGTGATGGGCTGTCTTTTTTAACCAACTTATCAATCTTCCTCATAATCTCTTTGGTCTGTGTTCCGAAATCTTTGATCTGGAACATGAATGTCCTCACAAAAACGCATTGTTTCTCATTGTAACTATACAGAATCATGTCTACTGACAAAAACCTCTCAAGATGATCAAGCCCTTGTACAAGAAACGGTTCCATTCCCTTGTCCACTAACTCCTTCACTGACTTCACAAGAATGCTAAGAAGATTCTTTATCAAATCATATCTCATCTCTGTATCCAAAAGCTGAATCCCCATTTTAACAATAGTTTCTAAAGCCAAGCTCCAATCTTCAACTCCACTTTTCTCAGGATTAAGCAAAAATTTCTCAGCTTTCTCAACAATTGTCTGCATAAAGCTAAGGATGAATTTCCCATATACTGTTGGCAAATCGACGAAGACGTGAAAAGCCTTTAAAGGTTCTTCATTTGCAAGCCAAAGGATACAATCACTGAGTTCTAACCATCCACCATTATCACAAATCATAACATTGTAGGCTATAAAAGAAACGATTCTTCGTAGGATCTTCATGTCAGATTCTTTGGTTTCTTGCATTGTTAAGCATGAAATCAAAACAGGTTTGATTTCATGGAGAGCTACGCGAGATAGATCGAAATTGATACCTCTGAATCCAGCTAGAGTTTCAGAGAGGAGATTGATTGAGTGGAATCTGATGAAGCTATTGGAAGAATATCGATAGACCTTGAGAAGTATTAGGGTTAAGCAATTTGGGAAATTATCAGTGCAGAAATCGAATAGAGCAAGCGCCGTTTCATATTCGTTGGTTTCTTGACGCATTGAGAGTTGTGCGACGAGAATCTCTGCTCCTTCGTGGCTTGGAGATGTAAGAAGATCTCTCGCTTTCGAGGCAAGATTCGAAGATTCCTCCATTGTCATTTTCCCGAGAAAATTTTGGCTCTTCGTCTGAGAATCTTCTGGCAAATGGGTTTAAAGGTTGAAGATATGTTAAAGAGTTTTTGCGGTTTTTTTTTTTTAATTTTAACAAAACTGAATAAAAACCGGAATTAACCGGAAATTAGGTGAAATCATTCGGTTTGATTTTGTTTTCACCCGAAAACATTCAAATCCTACTGAACCGAACGTAAATCAAAAGCCTTTACTTCCGCTCTTAAGAAAATTTTTCCCCAAACTTTAGAAATTTTGAAAGCTCAACAATACAAAAGAATAACATTTTAGTAAAATTTCAAAAGAATTTTTTTTAATTTATTTACATAGAATCAATGAACATAAAGAATAACAAAGAACATTTCGGTAGTAAATCCTTTCAACTCGTAAAAGTAAATTTTATTTACAAGTTTCACAATGTCTTATTTTCTTGACAAAGTAAATCACATGACTCTTCTTTTTTCCTTTATAAGTTTTTCAAAGGATTAAAAAAAATGTGAGAACAGAGAATTTTCACTTAACAAATCTAATGAGTTTTCTTTCTGCTTTCTATGTTTGTAAGCTTCTAAATTAGCATAACTTCTCAAAGCTTGAAGTGATGAGCTCATAAGATCAAGCATCAACCATGGATCAAACTACTTGGAGCCGAAACATGCCCAAAAGACTAACGAGGACGGAGTCAAAGGAGTGGAACCAGATCAAACCAACCCTGGATAGGTCTACATTCTTAGCTCAGCTACCACACGCTTCCAAGTGGAATCAATCCAATATCAGTTCATATAAAAAGGATATTAATTTTGCAAGTCTGATGAACAAAAACTTACACGATTTGGACATACGCGCCTTCCTTGGAGAATTCCAAACAAACCAGAATGAATTGAGCCATGAACTGACTTGTGCCATATTCTCAACCCATCATAGGCACGCGGCGAATTGGTTTGAGGCCAAGACCAGTTCAGACCTAGCCGTTACTAATTTTTCTGAACCGGAGAATCCTACACTTGCCTTCAACTAGAGGCTCCTAAGTCTTAAGGACACCTCAAGCTTCATTCCCAGTCATTGGATCAGGTGGATTCAATCTTGCCTATTTTCAAACATCAAGACTTACCAAATACGGACCCAAATGAAGATTCAATGCACCAGCTAAAGAAGACTTCTAGAATACTTAGCAATCATGGACACGTCTTGAAATTGTCCACATAGCATCACCTTTCTTATTTGGCCAAGCAAATCCTCTCAAACTGTAGTAATATTTGCTTAAATATATATTATTTGTTACCTTTGAATCTTTTTTTTTACCGTTTGGTCTTATTCTAGGAAGAGACCTATATAAGCTCAGTCTCTTTATCATTTGTACATACCTTTCATCTTGAATAAAAAACTGAGTTCATTTCTTTAAGCTATCTATGCTTGTTTTGTCTTGTTTAATGCACCTTTGAGCCAAAATAAATAAAAAAGATCACCAAATAAAAGAGAGATGTTTATTAGGAAAACCTTTAAATAAGAAATTTCAAAAACCAAGCACAAAAGAAAAACTTATCCTCTGGCAGCTCTAACCTTTGCGTCCACTCCTCTCTCGAGAATCACGTTGATTCTCCACAACACAATCTTACTTTCCCATTTCATGCCATTGATTGCATGGAGACTCCAAAGCAGACCCTTAACGAAATTTGTATTCGCCCTTCTCGTACCATTCCAACTGTTTCTTCACAATGGTTTCCAAATCTCTGAAAGCTCTCCTCACAAGTCCAATTTCCATTCTTCTTTCCACAAGCTCTATCACTGAATCTATCATCTTATCTGTAATCTCCTTAGCGTGACTTGGGATCTCTGTCAAGTTAATTGCAGTACAGAAGGCACCCGTAAACGCCAAAACCCAGCAAATGTCATCTACCTGATATTCTCTTGGTGGGTTTAGCCTTGTGATTATCTCAGGGAGAAGATTATCTAACACAGGAATCACAAAATCATCATCAGGAAGCAGCATTGTTAAGCACTGAAAGATATAAACAGCTCTCTGAAACTCTCTTTTGCTTTGAGATACAATATAGTCACGTAGATCATCCCATTTCTCATCTTGGTAGACAAACATCTCATACGCAACATGGTTCACCAATTCACCTAGGGCTTTGAACATACTCTCAGGGACTCCTTCTTCCTTAAGACAAGAGATGAGCAATGGCTGGAGTTCTCTGAACTCTGAAATCTCTACTTTCATATTCCTTGGCCTGTGATCAGATAGTAAGACGTTGAGTTGTCTGATAGCCAATTCTCTAGACCAATCTTCAAGATCAGTTGACACAAAGGTCCTTAAGACTTCCAAAGAAGATAAAACCTTCATATGGCCATACCAGCGATGGTCCAATTCTGCTCCATGATATTTAATGGCTGGATCGTTAGGGTTATTAACCAACTGAGTAATCTTACTCACAATCTCTTTGGTCTGTGTTCCGAAATCTTTGATCTTGAACATGAAAGCCTTCACAAAATCACATTGTTCCTTTTTGTAGTTATACAGAATCTTGTCTCGTGACAAGAACCTCTCAAGATAATCAAGCCCTCGTACCAGAAACTGTTTCATTCCTTTCTCCACTAACTCCTTCACTGACTTCTCAAGAATGTTAAGAAGATTCTTTATCAAATCTAATCTCATCTCTGTATCCAAAAGCTGAATCCCCATTTTCACAACAGTTTCTAAAGCCAAGCTCCAACCTTCAACTCCACTTTGCTCAGGATTAAACAAAACTTTCTCAGCTTTCTCTATAATCATCTCCATAAACTTGAAGATGAATGTCCCATAGACTGATGGCAAATCGACAAAGATGTGAAAAGCCTTTAAAGGTTCATTATTTGCAAACCAGAGGATACAATCACTGAGCTCTAACCATTCACCATTATTTAAAATCACATTGTAGGCTACAAAAGACACGATTTTTCTGAGGAATTTAATATCAGATTCTTTGGTTTGTTCCATTGTTAAGCATGAAATCAAAACTGGTTTGATTTCATGGAGAGCTACGCGAGCGAGTTTATAGTTGCGATTTCTGAATTCGATTAGAGCTACAGAGAGGAGATAGATCGATTGGAATCTGATGACGCCATTGGAAGAACATCGATACAAGTTGAGAAGCACTAGGGTTAAGCAATTTGGGAAATTATCAACGCAGAAATTGAACAGAGCAAGCGCCGTTTGAAATTCGTTGGTGTCTCGAGGCATTGAGAGTTGTTCGACGAGAATCTCTGCTCCTTTGTGGCCTGGAGTCTCGAGAAGATCTCTGGCTTTCAACGGAAGATTCAAAGATTTCGCCATTGTCATTTTCCCGAGAAAATTTTCGCTCCTTCGTCTAAGGATCTCCTGGATAATTATGGGTTTAAGGATCTTCTGAAGATTTGTTGGAGATTTTTTAAACAAGAAAAAAAAAAATTTGTGGGAGATTTTGCGGTTTTTTTTTTATAACGAAACTGACTATAAACCGGAATTAACCGAAAATTAGATGAAATAATTCGGTTTGAATTTAATCCACTCCAAAAATACTGAAACTCCTACTAAACCGGATATGAAAGTGTTGCCTACACAGTTAGCAGTAGCACTTGAAGCTATGCAATGGTCACCATTTCAAGTCATATCAAATGCAATGTTGCTAGTGCATGTACTAAATTACCAAACAAAGTTGGACTTGGATGAATATTAGAAACTATGTTCGATTAATGATGGATTATGGTACGTACCATATAGTCCAATTTCTTTCTGTTTCTACTAATCGAAGATTCAAAGATTTCGCTAGGGGTTGGGTATTCCAGTTTAATTAGTTCCAATTCGAATTTTTTCTGTTTTTATAGTTTTTGGTTTTATAAAAAATAATACCATTTAGAAACTAATTGAAATACGGTTTGGTTTTCTTTAGTTTACGGTTTTAACCATAGTTACTTCGGTTCAAATTGGTTTGGTTTTAGTTTCTGTTTTTTGTAGATTATTTCATTTAAAACATTTTGAAAGCTCTTTGATAAAGATGGAAACTTTTGGAATGTTCATGCTCAACTCGAAACATACTTGTTCTTGCTACTATTATGTTGGTTTTTACTAATCATCTTTGAGCAACGCAAACCAAACTTATCCTGCCAAATACATTGCCGGTACTATAGAGGGAAATAATATTTCTAAATGCATATGATTATATTTTTCAAAATCGAATATATTTTCTCATGTGTTCTGATACTCGTTTTTTTCAAGACTATATTAATTATTCTTTTACGATCACAACTTTTGAGTTACCAAATATAAGAAAATAATGAAGTTTTGCTTCTAACGTGAGGGAAAAACTAACGGTTGGATAAAAAAATTAAGAGACTTTTAAATTTTCCAAGTACATTTTAAATTCAATTCGAATTTACTTTACTGTTTTTTTTTTAATCTTGTAATTATAGTCTCTTCATGATCTTGTAATTGTAGTCTCTTGCACATTCAATCACCAGAAAAATGTGAATTTTTTTTTGATAAATGTGGAGACTTTTGGAATGTTCATGTTCAACCTGGAACAGACTAGTTTTTGCAACTTTTATGTCTTTTTCTTATTAATCATCTATAAATTCAATACAAATTCTCGTCAATGTTTCTTCGTGATCTTGTGATTAAAATCTCTTGCTTATTTTAAATTGAAATTATATGGAACTAAATTGGATTGTGGAGAAACTAATCAGGATGAATGTGTTCTTGTATATTCAATCGCCATAAAAATTTTGAAGCTTTTATATAAAGGTGGTGACTTGTGAAAAGAGAGTAATATGATTAAAACTTACTTTATTGATTGTGATAGAAATACAAAGTTGAAAATACGACGTGGAAAAATACAAAGATTGAAAAGTAGCGAGTATGGAGTGCATGGAATTTATATGTGGTGTGATAGATCCTTAAGAGTCTATACTCGTTACAAGAAGAAGACTGTGCAGGAGAGACTTCCTCAGTCAGATGATGAGCTGGAATGAAGAAACTGACGTGGCCTGCAAAATAAGAAGAGAGGCTGAAGTGGCTATCCAAGAAGAAAAGTCGTAGAGTAGAAATATACTTTACCTTGTTGCTTTTCTTCTTCATCCTTTTGTGTAATCAGATCTATAGGTTGTTAGAGATTCGTTCTCTGCAAATTGGGCGATTCTGAAGAGTGTGTTCTTGAGATTCGATTGGATCGATCATCATCTCGGTGAAGATCGGTGTTGTAATTCGTTGTTAAGTGAGTAAACTGTGTTGTTTGCTTATCATGGTGTCTCACTAAAATTTGATATGCTTTCTACATAAGTGTTTAGATTCTATTTATACAAAGAAGTAAATTTTCATAGATGATGATGTGTCTCTTTCGTAGGATGTTGGGTTATGAGTAATCTGGAGGTAGTTACGTGTTTCATGTTATTGTGATTGTGTATGATGAATAATGTTAATGCTTTTTTCTCTTAGTGGTATTGAGAAGATCAGAGTCATGTTGTTGTAATTGATTTCCTTGATTGATGACTTTTTCTAGTTTTCTTTATTGATTGGTTATTTTGGCTTGTTTTGATGTCTTGAAGTTGTTGTAGCTTTTGTTGAAACATGTGTCTTGTGTGTCGATGATTCCTTGAGTAGTTTTTTGATGTTTTCTTCTTTTTCCTTTTGGGTTTAGACGTTTTCTGGTTTTTTATTTTTTGCTTCTTCTTTTGGCTTGTCTTGTGAAGTAGATGTCTTTGTAAAGTAGTTGATTGCATAATAAACATATAAGATAAGTTTGTTTGTTTTTTGTTGGATAATAAACAAATGAAAATTTACAGATTAAGGTGATTGCATAATAAACAGGTGAAAACTTATAGATGAAGTATTATTATTTTTGTTTTATTTATTTATTATTATTATTATTATTTTAACTCAATTGTTGAAAGAAGCTTGCGCTAGTGGTCCGCTATATGGGTCGTCATTGGAAGTATTGATATCATGAGTAGTAGTATATGATTCAAGGAAGCACCAAGGACACTAAGGACAATGATCTTGTAGCGGAACTAGTAGCTGAGGAAGATCATGTAACTGAGGAGTATCATAGAGATAAGGAAGCATTGGTTGTGCCCGTTGGTCCCATGACCCGTTCTCGGACTAAGCAATTTGCCAAAGACCACCGGCGGACCTACTAAGGAAATAGGGGGTCATTTGACCTCGGTTAGATAAATTAAAATATCATTTATGCATGTAATTATCTTAAGTGTGAGCAGAAAATATGGTAATTTCATAGTATATGACACCCTAAATCTCAGGTTCAGTTCCCACTAATGACACTTTTGGTTTATTTTCTCCTTCCTTGCAATATATATATACATATGTCTCTTTAGTTTTATATTTTATGTCTTTTTTGTTATTTTCTCAAAATTAACAATATTTTTGTGACTGATTGCACCATGAAAATAACATCATTTTCATTTGTTATGTGGTTATGTGAATATTATTATGCACAAAAGTTTTTTAAAAATTGACCCCGTTAAAATTAGATTTTGGGTTTGCCACTGCCAAAGACATAGGGGGCTTACTACAACAAGTTTTGACTCTAGATGATCACTTGAGCTATGGAGGATGTGTCAAGACTACATTGGCCATGATACAGGCTCAAAAAGACTAGTGAATGTTTTTGTGGGTGTGCGGGGCGCAGGCCCGCGGTACGGTACAAAAGGTTTTAGAAGTTTTCCTATTGCTATTAGGTTTTCAAACAATATAAATAGTTCACTTGTTGATATGTTCCTGAATATATAACTTGGCATATTGGTTCGACACATTCTAGCTTCACCTGCACCACCCAACTTCAAAACCTATGAACCTTTTTCAATGTTTTTTTTTTGGTCAGTTGAAAATGTCCTATATGGCCTAGTTCAATAGCTTAAATTCAGTATTGAGTGTAACATAAAACCTAAATATTGAGTGGCCCAAAACCTCTAAATGATTAAAAAAATGAGTTTTTGTGTTTCATTTTTATTTGTTTTTTAAAGGAGCGGGAAGAAAGACATAAGGGATTTTGCGGGACTGGGTTTCGTTCGTAAGATGAAATTATATTAGGGATTTTGCGGGACTGGGTTTCTTTTCCTAAGTTGAAATAGTGTTCTTTAACATAGTTTTTTTTTAGCTGTTGAACGAAGAGTCCGAAGAAGGTTTAGAGGTCTATTCCGATTGTCTATCTTAATTTCTTTGATATAAAGGAATTCTGAGTTATCCTATAAGGTTTGATTTCATTTTCTGTCCTTTATATGGGTGTTTCTTACAGTTCCTTAAAATTGCTAGTTACTCGGTGCATTCTTCTACTTCTATGTAGTTACTAGTCTATTACTCGATGATTGACTGTTTATACTTGTTAGGATCGATTGTTTATACTTGTTACCAAATCTATATTCTCGAATATGGAGGAGAATTGCGAGGTTGTCGAGACTTTTTCGAAAAGAGTCATTGATTTGGTAAGAAATGCTTCTTTCCCTCTGAATTATTGCGAGAAAATTGTTTGGGATTGTGTTATTCCAGAGGTTTTGAACTCAATGGTTTTTCATTTTGCTTGTCTGTATTTGTTCTTTTCCAAGAACACTTGATGGGGTCTGTAATCGTGGAGACTTTCCCTAAACTTGATAAAGTTCCAAAGGCACTTGCAACTAAGTTTAAAGAGGTTATGAGTGAGAATGAGAAAAATTAGGAGCAAATATTTCTTCCATATTTGACAATGATTTGACTCTTAGACGTGATTATAGAGACAGTCAAAGACAAATTGATAAAAGTGGAGACTTTTGGAAAGTTCGTGCTCAACCCAGACATATTTTTCTTGCCACAATTATGTAGTTTTCTTACTCATCATCTTTTAGCAACGAAAACCAATCATACCCTACCAAATACCTTGCCTTTTCTGGTACTATAATATTTCTAAATGCATATGATTATATTTCTCAAAATCGAATCTCTTTTCTCATGTTTTCTCATACTATATTTTGATTTTGATTTCAAGACCATATTAATTATAGTCTCTTACAATCATTTTATTTGAGTTACCAAGTATTGAGAAAATGAGGAAGTTTTTCTTTTGAGGTGAGGGAGAAACAAACGGTAGAAGAAAAAATTAAAAGACTTTGGAATTTTCCAAGTGAATTTATAATTTTAGTTGCATTCTCTTCAATGTTTCTTTGTTATCTTGTAATTATAGTCTCTTGTATATTTTAGATTGAAATTATCTAGAATTAAATTGAATTGTAGAGAAATTTATTAGGATTATTGTGTTCTTGCATATTAAATTGCTAGAAAAATGTGGAGGCTTTTTGATAAAGGTGGAGACTTTTGGAAAATTCATGCTCAACTCAGACATATTTTGTTTTTGCCACTTTTATGTCGTTTTCAAACTCAACATCTTTTAGCAACGAAAACCAAACATACCCTGGCAAAGACTTTGGCTCATTGCTAGTACTATAGAGAGAAATAACATTTTTAAATGCATATGATTATATTTTCAATATTGAATCTCCTTTCTCATGTTTTTTCATACTCTATTTTTATTTTGATTTCAAGACTATATTAAATATTGTTTTATGATCACGATTTTTGGGTTGCCAAGTATCGGAAAATAAAAAATATTTACTTATGATGTGAGGGAGAAAGAAATGGTGGAGGAAAAAAATAAGAGATTTTGGAATTTTCCAAGTAAGTTTATAAATTCAATTCGAATTCTCTTAAATGTTTGTTCATGATCTTGTGATTATAGTCTCGTCATGATCTTGTAATTATTCTCTCCTGCATTATCTTGTTCTTGCATATACAATCACAAGAAAAATGTGAAAGCTTTTTGATAAAGGTGGAGGCTTTTGTAATGTTCATGCTTAACCCAGAACAGACTTGTTTTTGCCACTTTTATGTTGCTTTCTTACTCATCGTCTTTTAACAATGAAAACGAAACATATCCTACCAAAGACCTTGCCTCATTACTGGTACTATATAGGAAAATAATATTTCTAAATGCATATGATTATATTTCTCAAAATTGAATCTCTTTTCTCATGTTTTCTCATAATCTATTTGATTTTGATTTCGATTTCAAGACTATGTTTCTTATTCTTTTACGATCACAACTTTTGGGTTTCCAAGTATCATAAAATATGAAAGATTTTCTTCTGGCGTGAGGGAGAAACAAACGGTGGAAGTAAAAATTAGGAGACTTTGATATTTTCTGTGTAAGTTTAGCTTTGGATCCGAACCGGATTAGTGACTGGGTCACCGGTTTTTCGGTCCAACCACGGATCAGGGTCTGGTCAGAAAACACTGATATTTTGGTAATTTTATCCATTTTCATTGTTTTTAACACTTAAGATTATTTTTGCTAATAAAACACGTAATCAAGACTTAAACACATATATATTCAATATTAACAATTAACATACATTATTTAATTGAATCACTATACTAACAATCCACATGTAATATACTCTAACACCATAAAATAGTTATAATTTAATGAATTTATATAGTAATAAACAATAATTTAAAAAATACTATGTCCGGACGTTAGCACAGATTACCAATCTAGTCTTTCATATTATAGGAAAAACAATAACCACCACAAATTCTCAAAATTAAGCTATCAAATTAGATCCTACCCAAACTTTATTAAAAAAAAACAAATTAAATTGCCAATTTAACTAAAGAAATAGAACTGTCAGTTTCAAAACTAAGCAATAAATCTGTTCCCTTCTTTTTCCCGGTATTCAAACCAAACAACACCCACAAATTTAAGAAGTTTGTGAGAAGATTGAAAACTTAATGGACAGTTTCAATCATATCTCGCCCTGGAAGACCGTGCTTGGTTGCATCCCCGTTTGCAAAACCAAGCTCATGTTGGCGTTAGTTTTAGATTTAACCAGACACAACAAAAAAAAAAAAGGGGATCTTCAATTTGAGTTGTCAGAAAACAATAGTTTTGTCAGTATGGTTGAGTTTTACCGATTGAAACAGATTAAAAAACAAAATAAAAACATAATCTGAAAAGGTGAGATAGCAAGAGATGGTCTCACTAAGCCAACACTCGTTTGCAAAACCGTACTTTGTAATGACACAAAACATGTTTCCCAACAAAAAATCTTACTAATTGTGTAGCTTGAGTAAATAAAAATTTTAAACCGCCAGTGATTTAAGCGTCTTCTCAGTTACAATCATATAGGAGGTAAAGTACAATCTCCAAAATGCAATCTTTTCACATGAAATCATCGTCGTCCATCGCGTCATAAGGACCCGCAACAAGATCATCATCAGGCTTATCCACATGCAGTTGCTTCTTTTTACCTAAGAAACACAGTGAATAAAGAAAGCAAAACCCATTTTCATATGATCCTTTCAGAAACAGAGACATGCTTAGCTTACGAATATCTAAAATTCACAAGTCTAATCAAAGAGAAACTACTACTATATGGAGGCAAAAATCCAAGTAATGAAGCAAAAGATGAATGATTGTGTGTACCTGACTTCTTTTTGCCAGCAGCTGCTTCTTTCTCCGCCTTCAGCTTTTCATTTGCTATTGCTGTAACGGACGAAGCAACATCTTTAACATCTGCTGCTTTCATATTTGCCACAGAAAGTCTCATCACTGCTTTGAGTAGCCCTATATAGTGAAAACTTTTCTGCAAAACAGCAGATACAGTTATAATGTGGGTTAATTGGTCTTTATCTGATATTGGTCAAATAGAAATAAGTGACATTTAGCTGAGAGAAGAAAGCAAATAGGAAAAGAATTTAGCATACCTCAAATGGTACAAGTCTCTGCGATATCAACTCACCATATTCCAGGAAATCACTTTCAGATTTAGGAATAAACATATCAGGGCTTTTTTCAGCAGTCTTTACTCCAAAGAGTTCAGCAGTTGACTGGTAATCAGCTTCCTCCACAAGCCTACGATAAGAAGAATATTAAAACATAAGCAAAATGGCCTTCAAAAGGTTGCAGCCTCAGTCATATGCTTCTTACGGTACTACAGAACGATTATTTATCCTGTTGAACCGAACCGATGCAGAACCAACAGAAGACATATCTAAGTGAAATATTTCTAACTCTTACCTTTGCTGGCGAAGTTTCTCAGAAATAGGATCTAGAGGTTCTTCCCTTGATGATTCTTTTGGAGCTTCAACAGTTTTACCCTTCTTTTCAACAACTTTTGCTGCTGCTTTCTTTGGAGCTTTCTCAGGAGTAGGCTTTACTACAGGTGGCTACAGAAGAAAACAAAGATTGATTGTTAGGAGCTCAAGATACAAAAATGGGTCTTAACAACTATTTTAGCTGTAATCTCAAAATCAAATAATGAACACAAGCCAATAATGAAAAATGTATACTGAAAAATAAACTATACCGGAACAGATTCATCTTCCTCTTCCCATGAGTCTTTGATATCATTCTCATCCACATCCTCATCATCCCAATTACTTTTCAGTTCAACTTTTGCAGGAAGTGGTTGAAAGTCCTCAGCCTCTGAACTCAGAAAGGAAACTCAACAAGTGAGAACTCTAATATATACCCATATGAAAACATCAATAAAGCAACAGAAAAGCCTATCAACTTAAAGAACATAACGAAAACATATGTCTCTCAGTCTCTGTATACAGCTAGCTAATCATATACATAGCCAAGGAGAATAATGCAAGAACTAGAGAACATTAAAGTATTCACAGACTAATATACACTATGTATCGAACAATGGTTAATATAAGTCTTACCCCAATCATCCATATTTTTTTCAACTATCTAGAACAAGTACGAGCTGCTAGCTGAATCCAACTGAAAACCTGCACATGTAAGATCACAAAGATACAACAAAGATCATTCAGCAGGTATTCTCAGAACAAAGGCTCTCAAACAGTGATGGTTACATCTAAATAGTACATTACTTTTTACATCCTGGAGGTAAGATGCAACAAAATTCTTATCAACAATTTAATAAGATATTTTCAATATACATGATCTAAAGAAGTAGGCATTTTGTTTGACCAGGTAACAAAAAAGTGTCTAACAAGTTCAAAGTAAACTTGCAAGTTGCAACCAGCACCAGGAATACATAATAGCCTCAAGACACAGATACAATTACTTTTAGGATTTAAGGCTTCACAGATTAAGAACTTAGAACAATTTATCATGCATATACCTTATGGTGCTACTAGTACTTCACGTGTGAATAGAACTACTAGTAAAAGAGCATAGAGCCTGGTTACAAGGAAAAACAGAAGTTTCATGATCTAATAAACTGAACAAGGAATTCATCAAACAAGTAAGAAGAGTGGTAACAAAAAACAAATAAATCTTACAAAAGAAAATCTCTATGGTTCAACTCTGCTCGTTTCAAAACTTAAGTTATGAACAGCCACTTTTTGAATTGCTTGTGTTAACAATATGAAATTCAGAAAGAATCCAGCTTTTAAACATCATCATCATGCAAAAGAATATAGCAAACAGAATCTGATTGATCATAGTAATCTAATAATCCCAAATTAATGATAAATTACACAACTTTTTAGGATAAACCAAAAACCCAATTAACAATAAAGAGCCATGAATCTCTACAAAACCTTATACACGATTAGAACTGTAGGTATTTGGCATGCCCAGCTCGGACTCAATTCGGAAATTGAAGATGAATTCAAATCGATGAGGCAAGATAAAACAATGCAATCCAAGTAAAACTGAAGATAACTGAGAACTGAGAATATCCTAAGCCAATGGAGGCGGAAGAAGAAATTACCTGAACAAGGCTGAATCCTAAAGAAAGGTTTCAGCCGGAGAAACCACGAAAACGAAAAAGATTAAAACTTGCGAAGTGAAGAAGACGAAACGAGTGGGTGTTCGGTTGTCCGTCGTTTTGATGGATTTAGGGCTTTCTCTCCCCTTTCTAATTTTCTTTTCTACTTTTTTTCTTTTTTTCGAACCAATTTTCTTTTCTACTAACATTGGATCAATTGCTGAAATACCTTTACTGATGTAAAAATTATCAGCTTTACCTCTGTTATAAAAAAAAAACGATTTACATTTATTTTTAAACACAAAACCTTTAAATTACCTTTTAAAAATCAATGTTCATCTTATTTACCAACCCAACCTATAACCTAAATGGGTTATCCACCCGAAAAGAAGATCCACCTGAAAAAAACTTATCTCTCAACCTCAACCTCAACTTCATTTCTCAACCGAGTCCGATTCTGAGACGAGACGAGAGAGATTTTTTTTTCTTATCGATTTGAAACTGCAAGCAGCAATCATCAACTCATCTTCATCATCTCGTCACTTTAGTTCTTCCTTGGTAGTTTCTCTGAAGGGAGTATCTAGTAAATTTCTAACCCTAATCGCTTTTATTTTTAATTTTCAAAATTGGTGGTTTGGGATTTTGATCCCGGTTTCAAATCGAAAATTTGGTGTTTGTTTATACTTTCAATAGTTTGATTCACTTGAATGTGAAAAATTAAATTGAAACCTTTGTTGTCGTCCTTGTTGTTTGTGCGATTTTCTGTTTTGTAAATTGGGGGTTTTCTAGTTTTCTGATTAAATTAGGTCTTAGGGTTGTAAATATCTTATTGAATGAGGTTTTGGTCTCCATCTTGTGGGTTTTAATTTCCGGTTTTTCTTATCATCATCACCTTTGTAATGCTGCAATTTCGTTTATGTGTGAAGGTTTTACTTATTTATCTAAATAAGGTTGTGTGTCTTTTGTTAATGCAGGAACAAATCCGATTTGAAAATGGCGCCGCGTATGAAAAAGGCTTCCAACTATAGAGGAGTGGTTATTGAACGAGATTTCACGGATGAAGAGTCTGAACAAGATAAGTCAACGTCTTTGCCTTTGCATACCAAGGTAATTAGATGCGTAGAAAAAAAATGAAGTATTGATAGATAAGTTGTGTTGGTACAAGTAAATATTTTTTGGTACAATTAAGTGTTTTTGTAATGTTTGGTAGGAAAAAATACGAGTTTGTTCGATTTAGTAGTTATAGATGAAATCTAAATATTTGGTTGTGTGGATTGCAGGATACTCAAGAGGATAGTGAACCCTCAGAGAAAGACATTGCTTCTATGGAAGAGGTATGGTTGGGTTTTAGAGGGTACACATATGTATGATTGGTACTATTGGTACTATTGGTATTATTGGTGCTATTGGTACTATTGGTACTATTATACCATATTAGGTACTATTAGGTATCCATATTTGACCATAATGGGAACAATTATGTAATGTCAAATTTTGTGTAATTTGCAGGAAATAGATGAGAGTCAACCACTTCCACCACAAAAATTCTATTTTAGTCACACCATGTTTGATGAAGCTCCCTCAATAACTGCAAGGTGTGATCCCGGGAAAAGCGGTGGAGTACCTTCAAAATTGCTTTCAAAGCGGGAGGCGATGGTTTATGAGTCATCCTCG
Source organism: Cardamine occulta (assembly GCA_028015245.1). Classification (NCBI taxonomy): domain Eukaryota; kingdom Viridiplantae; phylum Streptophyta; class Magnoliopsida; order Brassicales; family Brassicaceae; genus Cardamine; species Cardamine occulta. The sequence continues at coordinate 21,193,471 of CM051386.1, forward strand.
GTTCAAGCACATATGCACACATGCATATGGAGCCAAATCGAAAGCTTATGGGTATGTGGGTCCTTTTGCTCCTGCCGCTTGTACAAAGAAGAAGAAGGTTGCTTGGTTTGTGGTTAATGGTTGTCCCATTCGGTACTCTCTGAGAGAGCATGGATTAATTTGTGGCTTGGATTGCCATGAGTATCTGCCAGAGTACAAGAAGGAGAAGCTAGGCTCGTATGACTTTGTGACTAGGATCTTTGGAAAAAAAGAGTAGAAGTGGCTGAAGTTAAAAAGAAGCTAGACTCGATGAAAGGTGAAGAGTATGGAGATCGGTTACAAGTGGCTGTGTTGTACTTTTTAAGCAAGGTAATTAGAGGAACGAAGAAAGTGGTTGGAGGAAGCATAGATAAATTTATTTTGCAGATAGTGAATGATTTGGAAGATTGTAAAAGGTTTCCTTGGGGTAGAATGACTTTTGATGATAGTTTGGAAGCGATTGAGGATTTGGTGCATAAATCGGGTGGGAAAGTGAAAACTTATATGACTGTTCCATGCTTCATAATTCCATTAGAGGTAATGTTTAATATTACATATGGTAATATATTATTTTCTTTTTGTCAAATGTTTACAGTTTCACCTTTATTGTGTAGACTCTTATCTTTGAGTGCATTCCGGATCTTTGCCGAAAGTATAGAGAAGATGAAGATGCAAAAGAAAGTTGTCCAAGAATGTGTAGGAAGAGGTTCAAGGCAAGTGGGATGAAAGGGTATCCACTTGAAGAAGTTAATGAAGCTCTTGGAACTATCAAGGTTTGATTAAGTGAATTCGATGTCTATTTTTATATGTACATGATAAAAAGCTAACATTTTTTTTGTTGTGAATTTTTATATATACAGGATATTAAAAGCTGCTTGCAACCTGAGAATAAAGATGAATCTCGGCTTCTTCTCCGTCTCATGGCTACAGTTCCCGTTGATGCGTCAGATAATGTCGATGTAATAGCCGATAATATCAACAAGCAGGTGGAATCTGGTAAGAAAAAGATTTGGTGGAAAGATCTGTATAAACTAGATTTAGCTGGAAGAGGTATTGTTAAAGAAGGTGTGGAGCAACAGAAGTTTCAGTTAGGTGGTGCAGAAGACAAGCATCAGCAGCAACAGCGTGATCAAGATAGTGGAGGAGGTATGGAGAAGCAGCAGAATGCTCAGTTTGGTGCAGATGCAAGTGGTTTTAGGGTGTTGGCAGAGATGATGGAGAGAGGTTTTAAGAGGATGGAAGATAAGTTTGAAAGAGTGGATAGAAGATTGAAGGTTTTGGAAGGTAAGCATGGATTAGGTGAAAGAGAGGATATGACAGGTTGGGATGAGAGAACCCCGTGGAATACATCAGTAGATGAGAACCCCATGGAGGCTGAATATGGAGAAGAAAATAGCAAAGAAGAAAATGAGGTCGTGGTCGAAGATGAAGTGGTGGTTGGAGAAGAAAAGAGCGAAGAAGAAAATGAGGTCGTGGTCGGAGATGAAGTGGTGGTTGGAGAAGAAAAGAGTGAAGAAGAAAATGAGGTCGTGGTCGGAGATGAAGTGGTGGTTGGAGAAGAAAATAGCGAAGAAGAAAATGAGGTGGTTGCTGGAGATAAAAAAAGCGAAGATGAACATGAGGTGGTTGCTGGAGATGAAGTAAGGGATGAAGAAAAAGAGAGCGAAGAAGAAAATGAGGTGGGTGCTGGAGATGTAGTGACTGGAGAGAACATGTAGAGGGCTATGGTATTATACAGGAGATGATGGAGAAGGCTCAAGGAAGAAGAAATCATGATAGAAAAAGAAAATGAGGTCGTGACTGGAGAGAACATGGAGAGGGCTATGGTATTATACACAGGAGATGACAGAGAAGGCTTAAGGAAGAGGAAAGTCGCAGAAGTAGATGAAGGAGATATTCCAAAGAAGAAGAAAGTTGTTCCAATGAAGAGGAAAAGGAACCCTTCACGGTTTTGCAAGAGTCCTTGGACTCGGGGAAAAAAGAAGAAAACATAGCTTAAAACCAAACATAGGTTAATAGTCCTTGTGCTCTGTGATGTATTAGATTATTTTTTGTGTTATGGTGTACTATGTAGAATTGGTAGTTGCAGGTACAAGTAGGAACTTATGTGTTGTTGGGTTGATTTTGGTACAATTGAAGACAATTAGGAACTAATATGCTTAAATTTAGTACAATGGGTATTTTGAAATTATATATAAAAAAAAAATAAATGTTTTTATAATAACAATATAATTAAACTATTGCATGAACACGTTTTCAACATGGCGCAGTGGAACACGTTTCACCACGTGGTAGACGTTTTCATCATGTGGAACACGTTTTCAACATGGCGCCGTAAAAACTATACATAATAGTACAATTGTACTCAATTATACTATCATGAACACAATTGTACTTTTGTTAATAACAATAGAACCATGCGTTAAGGTAATTGTTTGCAGTAGTACCACTTTCCATTATGTAAGTAGACCAACTTTTTCAATCTTTTATATAAATTATTTTTAAAAAACATGTTTTTGTGCGTTTTTACTTAGTAAGGGTTCACATTTACAAAGTGACCTTAAAACTATAAGGTACATGATGTTATATATATATTCAATTATTACAATAATATACATTGCAGGTAAATTATATATATTAATTTTACTGATGCTTTTACTGGTATATTATATATATTCATTTATTCTACTATGTTGTTGTGTTTTTTTTAGAAGTCAAAATACTTATGCTTATTTGTACCCAGTTGGACCCTGCACAAAAGGTAGGATAAAACCAAAAATGCAACACATTCTCATTTGTACGTAGTTGTACCCTGCACAAAAGATAGGATAAAACCAAAAATGCAACACATTCTCATTTGTACCTAGTTATACTCTGCACAAAAGATATGATAAAACCAAAAATGCAACACAGTCTCACTTGTACCCAGTTATACCCTGGACAACAGGTAGGCTAAAACCAAAAATCCAACATAGTCTCTAAATGTTTATTCATCACTACTATCTCCACCTAAATAACTATATAGGTGTCCTCGCTTTCTTCTCCTTCTTCTCTGTCCATGTTCTCCAGCTGATGTGAATCTTGCCTCTTGAAGTCTCCCCGTTTTCTTGACATACTCGGAAGGTAAGGCAAACAAAGCTAGTATGTCATCGGGAACAATCCAATGAGACTTATGCGGAACTGGATAGATCGTCATGCTATAAGCCAAAGCCCATTGCTCCATCCAATAGTATTTAGAGCATAAAAAATGTAGCTGGACAGAAAGTAATTAGTCATAGTTGAACCATTTATACCCAGTTGTACCGAAACAGAATGTTATATAAATTAGAAAAAAACCTCAAGTATCTCTGAAGATCCTGAGCATGCAGCTGCTATTGCATGGACACACGGAATTCTTGATATATCAAAACGCTTGCAACTGCAACTGAATCTTCTCAAATCAACCAAGTAATTATTGCCATCGCGTCCAATCACCTTGTATTCTAACAACAAACTGTTCAGCTCAATCACTGTTAGCAGTTTCGCATCCTTGCATCTTTTGTGCATTTTCTTATCCATACGAGTCACCAATTTTTGAGCAGGCGCTGTTTCGTTGATCACATTCCTATATCGGCTAAACCACTCAATCATTTTGTCAATAATAGCATCAATCATCGGTAATAAAGAGTAATATCTTGCTTTTCTGAAAACAGCATTGACGGACTCAACAGTGTTGGTGGTTACTATATTGTACCTATCCCCTGGAAAGTAACATCTTGCCCATTTCTCCAATGGAATTTTATCCACATACTACTTTGCAGCAGGGTATCTTCTCTTGAATTCTCCGTAGAGTTGTAAAAATTCTATCTCTGTATAAGCCTTAGCGCATTCCATAAACTTTTGTTCTACTATCTTCTTATTTACGTGAGAGATGTTTGCTTTCACATTTTGAGCCAAGTGCCATATGCAAAACCCATGATTAGGCGAAGGGTATACCTCTTGTATTGAGTTGATGATGCTTTGGTTTCAATCGAAACAAACACCAATCCGGGGACTTCGGTATAACAGATTTCAACTTACTAAAAACCAGCTAAACTTACATCGTTCTCCCCATCTACAACACCAAAAGCAATTGGATAATGGTGACAATTAGGGTCTTGAGCTGAAGCAACCATAAGTACTCCCTTATGTACAGTTTTAATGTGGGTTCCATCCACAATTATCACTTTTCTCATGGCTTGGAATCCTTCATAACAAGCTTTCAACGAGAAGAATAAGTACTTGAACCTCTGTTTCTCATCCACTTCCACATATGTTTTGGTACCGGATTCATCTTCTCTAACATGTACATATATGAGTACACTAAGCTGAAACTTTCTACGGACTACCTCGAACATCACTAGCAGCTTGTTTTTTTCCCTCTCAAAGCGTACAGTAAGAAACTTTAATACCTAGTCTTCCTTGAACCATACTGATGAGACTTTTTGGAGCTGGTGTTTCAAATACACCAGGATAATCCTCATGCAAAATAGATGCCACCAATCTTGGTGTGCCTCTCCGCTTACTTCTATTTGTACTTGTAGTTGCCCGACAACAAGTATGCATCTTTGTATATGTTCTGACAGAGAAATACTCAGAGTACATAGTCTTTGCAACCCGTAAATGCCACTTGCAACCGTTTTTTCGATCAGAACATTTTACCACCCATACCTTCGTGTCTGAGTTCTTGATGTCATAATCAAAACAATTCCTGTGTGCACCTTTCTCAACCAAATCTTGTACTTCCCTCTTACTTTTAAACTCTTGACCTACTACTAGATCAAGTTCATCATCCCATTCATGTCTTACATACTCACCAGAGTTATCAACGTTAGGTGAAACATCAATGTCTTCACACATACCACCATTTTCATCAATTGGACTGTACTCTACCAGCTCATCTTCTGCTGTTGGTTCCCTGGAGTAGAGAGTCAGGATATCATCATTAACCCTTCTGTTCGGCCCATTCCTTACAATAACTGCACTCCCTCGATCCTCTATACCACCTTCCTCACATCCCTGACTCTGCTCAGATCCTTGATTCTGCTCAAATCCTTGATTCTGCTCGCATCCCTGATTCTGTTCGACATCTTCAGTGAGTTCCACATGCAAAACACTTCTGCAATTATCTTTATTCACATCCGCCAAATAACACAAAAGATCTCCATCATCATAGATATATGTTGGTTTCTTAGGAAAAATAACCGTTGGAAAGTAACTAATTTCCAGGTTTGAACCTTTATCTATCTTAATCTTTCTGCCTATTTTATCTACCAACTGAGCATACCTGACATCCTTAATCATTATAGCGTAATTTCTTTATTCTCTTGAAATCCATTGAATTTCACCTCTTTTCGTTGCATAACGGCCTCCATACTCAAAATATATTACTGTATCCATTTTAACCTGAAAAAGATAAACTAAATAACATTACTACATATTTTTAGTAATTATCCATTGTTCTTAGTAGTACCAGTTGTACTAATAGTACCATGTCTCTCACATTTGTACCAGTTTAACCTATTAGTTCTAGATCTGGAAATTGAACGAACGATAAAACCAGTTCTAGTTCTGATTTTCCATAGATTCAACCAGTACAATCTTTATATTATAAATGCCCATAAAATTGAACAACAAAACATGAGAACTAACCTAACAAACAAAAAAAGAATAAATTTACAAGATCTACAATTCCCATAAATCAATTTTCCTAATTCAATTTCTCTACATTACTTCAATCTTTAATGGTGATGAAGGTTTTAACCAGAAATCACCTTATTGAGCTTCACTTCTCGAATGATCAAAAGCGAACAAACTAAAAAGAAGAAGGAAGATCGAAGGAGCTGAGCAGAGACGCGAAGAAGGAGTTTGGGGATCAATTTCCTGAGTCGCGAAGAACCAGTGAAGCGAAGAAGAAATAGAATCAAATAGGACCAGAAGAAATATTTGACTTGAAGACAGTTGAAGGAAGATCGATGGAGCTGAGACGCAGGAGTTCGGGCCAGATCAATTTGTTGCTGAGTCGAGTCGCGAAGAGAAGAGAGGAGGGGGGGTCAATAGGGTCAATAGCCGGTCAATAGCAGGGTGAGAGGGGAGGACAGTTTCGGAATTCACTATTATTGTAAATGGAAGAGGGTCCCAGAAGGTACATGGAGCATAACAAAGGTATTGTGATAATTTTTACATCAGTAAAGGTATTTCAGCAATTGACCCACTAACATTCGCATTTAAGTGGGATTATATTTTTTTTACCCAAGGATTTATCTTTTTTTTTTATGGTAAAATTAAGATTATATACCATTTTAAAATTTTTAACAAAGATTATGGAGACAATAAAAAGGCGAAAATACCGAAAACTATATAAACAACAAATAAACTACATAATAAAGAGATGGACTAAAGGATACAAGTAGATAGATCCACGCATAAACAAACACAGCAGAAACCCACCGAATAAACACCAATTCCAAGCACCAATACCCAGATAATTGCGTCGATGCCTCAATCCCAAAGAATAGGAATCATCATCATCGTTGTCACGAGTAATCCCCTCTGAGACCAGCCCTCAAAACCTCGGACAAATGGGGTCCCCTACAGTTTCTCTGAGAACATATGCAAAAACGAAACCACCTTGACATACTAGTACACATCCAGCAGCACGAGATCTTCTATGGGCAGCCAGAGTTGTATCCAACAGCCATTTTCGAATTTGCAAAATCTACTACAACCATCTCTCACTGAAGCATAATAGCCAGCAAAACTGGAACCGCCGCCTATTTTCGACGCTCAAAATCCACTAGAGCCTAAACAGACCCGCCCCAATCAAGCCAATAGCTGCTCATCGAACCATCGAACGAAACCAGAAGATAACACGGAGAAAAAACTTGGCGAAAAACAGATTGTGCCACCCCAGAAGCCAAACAACGCGACCACTCTACCACTATAGATCAAGCCGTCAAACTTTCGACAAACATACGAACTTAACCGAGACACCAATTTCTCGCTGCCACCGAGCCACCATCAACGATGAGAGCCAAATAACTAAACCAAACACCACCGGAGGGAAGAATGAGCTAGCACCACCAATGCAAAGTCCCTAAGAGAACGCCACCGTAGCGTATACCAAAAGTAGAAACTATCTTGACGAACACCAAGCCGACACCAAATGAGATAAGACCAAGGCAAGCATCACGTGACAAAGAGAATACCACCATGACATAGGCCAAAGGAAGAAACCAATTTGACGAAAAACCAAGCTAACACCAATCGTGGCAAAAATCACGAGACTTGACTCAAACCACAAAGCAAACACCACATAAGGAGAGAAATGTCTCTTAGAGTAGTTTGAATATTTTAAGACCAAAAAATAACCAAAATAACTAAAATATCCGAAACTTTTTACTTATTTTATGAAAATATAACCAAATTTTATTTAAATTTAACTATTTTTTTATTTTTTCTCTAATACTTTGGGTATCCGAACCTGATCCGAACCCAAAGATACCCGATCCAAACCCGTCCGAAGCTATGAAATATCCGAACATGTGCTGTACCTCTAAACCCAAACATCTGAAATACCCGATCCGAACCCGAATATCCACCCCTAATCATAGCGTATGAAGTTTTTTTACGTAAAACAAGAGGTTGGTGGCTTAAAACCCCTCCACACACTGTTACTTTTGCTTAAATTAACCCAGCTCTCAAACTCTTCCTATTACTCCCCAAACTATCTAATTTAATGATTATTCTCCCTAATCTTTTTTTTTCTGCCCAATTCCACCTACGAAATGAAATAACCTGAATTCCGATCAATTATTCTAAATCGCGTTTAGAAATAGTGATTGCCCACTAATTGTTATAACCCAATTTAAACCCAATTAACCCGATTGAAACCAATTAATCCTGATTGAAACCAATTGAACCCGATTTAAACCCCAAATCCCCAAATTGATTTAACACATTATACCCAAACCATTTTGGTTTCTTCTTCAACAGAGAGATCGAGATTAAGCTGAGTAATTGTTTTTTGGGTTTATCCTTCTGCTAGCTGAAGCTTGGAACTCTTGTCTGTTTTGTTTCTTCAGTACTTATTCATTTTTAGAAAATGGTTGATAGCTATTATTCAAATTCTAGTATCTGTACTGATTTAATTTGAAGGAGAATGTTTCAATCCATAGCCTTATTTATTGTTTGAAAAACCTGGGAAATTTGAAAAATGGTTAGCAAAAGAACGTTGATGTGTGAAAACTAGTTTTTTTCTTAAGGTTACTCTCTTTGACATTCTTGATCAGACATAGTAATATGAGGGTTTATTATCTGTTGCATTAGGAACAATTTTAACAAATAGTTGTTATAAGTATCTCTCTTTTTAAGATGTTCCTCTATCACTACAAGAAAAATACCGCAAAACTGATGGCCAATTCCGTCGGAAATCCATTGGATTTGGCAAAATCCGTCGGAAATCCGTCGGTTTTTTCCGTCGCTTCTATCTCGTCGGAAATAAAAGCTACGTCAGAAATCCGTCGGAAATTCGGCCAGTTTAACAATTCGACTACATTTCCGATGGATTTCAGCAGATTTACGTGATTTCGACATTTCAAATTAAATAATATTTAATTAATTGTAATTAATATTAATTGATTATAATTAATTATAATTAATATATAAAATTAATTTGGAATAATTATAAATTAAAATTATAATTATAAAATTTTTTAATTACAATTAAAATTAAAATTAAAATAAAAAATTAAAACATCTTCATCTTCATCTTCTTCTTCTTCTTCTTCTTCTTCTTCTTCTTCTTCTTCTTCTTCTTCTTCTTCTTCTTCTTCTTCTTCTTCTTCTTCTTCTTCTTCTTCATCTTCTTCATCTTCATCTTCTTCATCTTCTTCATCTTCATCTTCTTCTTCTTCTTCTTCTTCTTCTTCTTCTTCTTCTTCTTCTTCTTCTTCTTCTTCTTCATCTTCATCTTCTTCATCTTCTTCTTCTTCTTCTTCTTCTTCTTCTTCTTCTTCTTCTTCTTCTTCTTCTTCTTCTTCTTCTTCTTCTTCTTCTTCTTCTTCTTCTTCTTCTTCTTCTTCTTCTTCTTCTTCTTCTTCTTCTTCTTCTTCTTCTTCTTCTTCTTCTTCTTCTTCATCTTCTTCTTCTTACTTCTTCTTCTTCATCTTCTTCATCTTCTTCTTCTTCTTCTTCTTCTTTATTTATTCTTCTTCTTTTTTTTATTTTTTTATTTTTTTTATTTATTCTTCTTCTTCTTCTTCTTCTTCTTCTTCTTCTTCTTCTTCTTCTTCTTCTTCTTCTTCTTCTTCTTCTTCTTCTTAACTTCTTCTTCTTTATTCTTCTTCTTCTTCTTATTCTTCTTCTTCTTCTTCTTCTTCTTCAACTATTCTTCTTCTTCTTCTTCTTCTTCTTCTTCTTCTTCTTCTTCTTCTTCTTCTTCTTTATTTTTATCTTTCTTCTATTCTTCTTCTTCTTCTTCTTCTTCTTCTTCTTCTTCTTATTTCTATTTATTCTTTTTCTTCTTCTTCTTCTTCTTCTTCTTCTTCTTCTTCTTCTTCTTCTTCTTCTTCTTCTTCTTCTTCAACTTTTATTCTTCTTCTTCTTCTTCTTCTTCTTCTTCTTTAACTATTTCTTCTTCTTCTTCTTCTTCTTCTTCTTCTTCTTCTTCTTCTTCTTAACTTCTTTTCTTCTTCTTCTTCTTCTTCTTCTTTCTTCTTCTTCTTCTTCTTCTTCATCTTCATCTTCTTCTTCTTCTTCTTCTTCTTCTTCTTTATTTTCTTCATTTCTTCTTCTTCTTCTTCTTCTTCTTCTTCTTCTTCTTCTTCTTATTCTTCTTCTTCTTTATTTCTTCTTCTTCTTCTTCTTCTTCTTCTTCTTCTTTATTTTCTTCTTCTTCTTCTTCTTCTTTTCTTTCTTCTTCTTCTTCTTTTCTTCTTCTTTTTCTTCTTCTTCTTCTTCTTCTTCTTCTTCTTCTTCTTTATTCTTCTTCTTTTCTTCTTCTTTCTTCTTCTTTTCTTCTTCTTTATTTCTTCTTCTTCTTCTTCTTCTTCTTCTTTTCTTCTTCTTCTTCTTCTTCTTCTTCTTCTTCTTCTTCTTCTTCTTCTTCTTTCTTTCTTCTTTCTTCTTCTTCTTCTTCTTTTTTCTTCTTCTTCTTCTTCTTCTTTCTTCTTCTTCTTCTTCTTTCTTCTTCTTCTTTCTTCTTCTTCTTTTTTCTTCTTCTTCATTCTTCTTCTTCTTCTTCTTCTTCTTCTTCTTCTTCTTCTTTCTTCTTCTTCTTCTTCTTCTTCTTCTTCTTTCTTCTTCTTCTTCTTCTTCTTCTTCTTCTTCTTCTTCTTCTTCTTCTTCTTCTTTCTTCTTCTTCTTCTTCTTCTTCTTCTTCTTCTTCTTCTTCTTTTTCTTCTTCTTCTTCTTCTTCTTCTTCTTCTTCTTCTTCTTCTTCTTCTTCTTCTTCTTCTTCTTCTTCTTTTTCTTCTTCTTCTTCTTCTTCTTCTTCTTCTTCTTCTTCTTCTTCTTCTTCTTCTTCTTCTTCTTCTTCTTCTTCTTCTTCTTCTTCTTCTTCTTCTTCTTCTTCTTCTTCTTCTTCTTCTTCTTCTTCTTCTTCTTCTTCTTCTTCTTCTTCTTCTTCTTCTTCTTCTTCTTCTTCTTCTTCTTCTTCTTCTTCTTCTTCTTCTTCTTCTTCTTCGTCTTCTTCTTCTTCTTCTTTCTTCTTCTTCTTCTTTCTTCTAGGGAGCCAAATTCATATGAATAAGCAAAAGGAGTTCAAGAATGGGAGACCGCAATGAATGAGGAGATGAATGCTCTAATAAAAAATGAAACTTGGCATTTGGTTCCAAAACCCAAAGATGTCCAACCCGTCTCGTGGATGGGAGTATTGTTAAGTTTAAAGCAAAAAGTGGATGGGAGTATTGTTAAGTTTAAAGCAAGGCTCGTTGCTCAAGGATTTTCTCTGAAGTATGGAGAAAACTATGATGAAACCTTTAGTCCAGTAGCAAAGATGACTACAGTACGCTCACTCTTATCTTTACCTGCAAGCTTTGGTTGGAAGTTATGGCAATTAGATGTGAAGAATGCCTTTCTATATGGTGAGCTCGATAAAAGTATCTTCATGGAGCAACCACTTGGTTTTGAATCTCGAGAGCATCCTAATTATGTGTGCAAGCTTAAGAAGGCTTTGTACGGGTTAAAACAGGCTCCAAGAGCTTGGTATGGTAAGATTGCTCAATACCTTCAGTTTTGCGGTTATAAGGCATCAAACTCTGATCCAAGTTTATTCTTTAAGAAGAATGGAAGAGTCCACGTAGTAGTTCTCATTTACGTGGATGATATGATAATTACCGGGAATAATAATGCTGAAATTGCTCGTCTACAAGAAGATATGTCGATAAGGTTTGAGATGAAGAAGTTAGGTGAGCTAAACAATTTTCTTGGCTTGGAGATTGAAAGGGTGAAGGATGGAATATTCATTGGCCAACAAAGTTATGCAAGAAGGATTGTTGAAAGGTTTGGGGTACATGAAGGAAAAACACACACTACTCCGATGGATGTCAATATCAAGTTTAGACGTGATAAAGGGTCCTTGCTACCTGATCCTCGACCTTATCACTCCCTTGTGGGAAGTCTTCTATACTTAACCATTACAAGACCTGATATTGTCTTCGCGGTAGGTCTCGTAAGTCGATTTATGCAAGCACCAAGGAAGCCACACTTAGAAGCGGCAAAGAAGATATTGAAGTATGTCAAGACAGCTCTTGGGATGGACTTGGTGTACAAGTACAATGCAAAGATCTCTCTTCATGGTTTTACAGATGCTGACTTTGGCGGAGATCTAGATGACCGAAAATCTACCTTGGGCTATGTGTTCTTATGTGGAGACACAAGCGTTTCATGGTGTAGCAAGAAGCAAGCAACGGTGTCACTGTCTACCACTGAAGCAGAGTATAAAGCTTCTACACTCACAGCTCAAGAATGTATATGGCTTTGAAGACTCCTTGAAGATTTGTTTGGGCCTATAAACAAGCCGGTAACAATCTATGGAGATAATCAAAGTGCTATCAAGTTGGCTAACAATCCGGTGTTTCATGCAAGAACAAAGCACATTGAGTTAGAGCATCACTTTATAAGGGAGAAGGTGCTTGATGGAACAATTGAAGCTTTGGAGGTTCGAAGCGAGGACAACGTTGCAGACATCTTCACCAAGGCATTACCGAAAGATCAGTTCGAGGTACTTCGTTCAAAGCTCGGGATGGTTGACAAAATCAAGTTGAAGGGGGAGTATTGAAATTAAACTTGATTTTGGGTTAAGCTTCATTATGGGTTCATAATCCAATTATTCATTATTGGACCAAACCCAAAATTAAGCCTAAGTTCTAGAATTTATCTAGAAACATCTTAAAGATCATCATCTCCTTTAAGTGTTCTAGAAAATTCTATTAGATAAAATATCTAGAGATTAGTGTAGAATAATCTAAGATAATTGTAACATAAAAAATGTAGATATTATGTTAGAGAGTTATAGAGATTAGAAGAAGGTTTGTAAGATATTTTGTAGTTTTGGAGCCTATAAATAGGTCTCTCCTCTCCCATTTGTAATCAACTTGAAGAAGTGAAATAAAAAGAAAGTTTAAAGAAAGAGTGTTCTTCATAAGTTCTCTAAGTCTCTCTAAAAATCTTTTAAGTGTTCTTTAATTGTTCTTCCAAATTTTCTATCATACTTGGAGGGTTTCTCATCTTAGTTCTTTCGAATTTCTCGGGGTATTACGGTCTTGGGCTAGTGCTAAGCACTATCAGGGTTTCTTTACAACCCGAACTTAACTGGTCCGATATTGATGCCACACCCATGTGTTGGCCAAGGATCAAAGATGGCTTATGAGTCCAAGGTACTTCAAAACGGTGGTCTTTACGTGCGTGTAGACATGCCGGGTGTTCCCAGTGACAACTTCACTGTCTCAGTCACTAATGGGAGAGTGAAGGTGACTGGTCATGCTCCTGCTCTTAGCCATGACTCTGCTGGTCGTTTCTACTCTGGTGACGTGGCTGTTCTCTCTACTCCTGTCGACATTCCCATCCGTAAGATTAAGACCATTGCCAAGAACGGTGTGTTTCGTTTGGTGAAACCTTTGTGTTTGGGTTTGTTAAATCTCCCTTTGATGAAACCTTTGTGTTTGGGTTTGTTTAATCTGTGTGGAGCCTTTATTTGGGATAGTGTCGTTGTTTTAAGGTGTCGTTTTATGTTTTAGTACTTTGGAACTAACAACAACACAACTTATTTTGTCTAATGCACTGCCGTTTATGAATCTCTAAATTATTTATCAGTTTCCTAAATAGAACTAACAACAATTTATCATACAATAGACCTTCTGATACTATTAGTACTTCTTCACATGTGAATACAATTACTAGTATAAGAACATAGAGGGTGATTACAAGTTAATCTTCAACCAACGCCAGAAACAGAAGTTTCATAATCTCATAAAGATCCCAAACTGAACAAAACATTCACCAAAATACTAGACATAACAACTATTTATCAATATGGTAACTTTCAAGGAACTCTTCAAGCAAGCAAGAAGAGTGGTAAACAAAACAGAGCATATTGCCTAAAGTTAACTTTCATATATACATGAAAACAAAACTAGTTTGTTGCGGAAGAAGAAGAAGAGACAACATATATGTATCTCGGTTTTTGGAATTTGAATAGACTAGATACGTACAAGGGTTACACCATTACATGCTGCAAACATCAGCTTTGACAATAAGAGAATCTGCAAGTATTTGAAGCTTTTCAAGTGTTTTCCTCTGCAAAATCAATTATTCCACATAAGAACAAATATGTATTCTGGTTTGTATCTCATAGGAGTGTGAGATCTAGTAGCATACCATTTATAGCTCCCATGTTATCATCTTCTTTATAGACCCCCAAAGGAGAGCCATGTACAGAGAGCATCATCTCTCCAGCTTTTGGTAGCCTCCGAGTCTTTGGTGTCATTCCAAAAGAAAGTCTTTGCCCATTTACCTGCAAAAATTTTATAAGTAACATTGTAGAAGAGTCTCTGCTCATATGTAGAAAATCTATCTTTGAAACAAGCATCACTCATTCTGCAACAGCTGATGTAAATGATAAGTTTCAAAACCATAAACTGATTTCTTTCTCTCTGGATCAAAGTACAACCAAAGAACCTGGTGAATTTTAGTCTTAGAGTACCCAAACCCTTCTCAAAATACTTAATTCCCTATCATTATATCTTCTTCCAAGATTTTATACTAAAATAGTGATCTTGATATCAGTCCTAGGCCTAGTACGGTGCTTTTTACAGGTCAATTTTTATTCAAACCTACTGGTGTGATTACAGTTTAACAGAGTATACTTCATAAGTACAGTACAAGAAAATTGCATCAAGACAGAAATAGGGAATACAATCATGTTAACATACCACAGGAGTTCGAAGAGCATCATGGCTTGCAAGCATTTGGTTCTCAGATGTCCCCTGAAGTACCTAAAACCCAAACAAGAGTTTTATACCACTGTCCTGAAGTAGTTTTGCATAATTTTGAAAAGCAGAAGAAAATATAAATCCAAATTACGGTTTAGTGTAACCTATCATTAGTCATTACTAAAACAAGTAAAGGCTATCTATAGTTCACTACTCAGTTTGGTGAAGTCTACAAAATTGGTTAGAGCAGATGACAAATCCAATAGGTTTTCTACAATAGTTGACTCCCTTCATTCAAAACAGTGCTACAATCCTTAGTTCTACAAGGCAGAAGCAAATGCAAGATTCCAAGATATAAACTTACAAGGTTCTCGAGCTGTGGGTTATCAGTTCCTAACAAGTTTGCTCTCACTGCCACCAAAGACAATATAATAACTAAAGTCAAAGATCAGATCAATCCCAAATCCTTTGATCCTAAGAAGAAACTAATTAAGTTTTTCCTACCGTTATCAGGTAAATCGTAGCCACCAAGAGATAGCCTACTGTATAAATCTGGAAACCCCATCGACAAGCGCTTTAGAATAGAATAATTCAAGTCAACACCATCTGCATTGCCCATGAACGAATCACCATTTTCCTCATTCCACTTTAACTCAATCTCCCCACTTTCTTCGTTTCTCACTATCGATAAATCCGGAAGGCTCTCTTTAAAAAACTCTAATACAGGAGTCTTGAGCTGTTCTTCAGTCATATATGAGCATAGTAACCTCAATGCAGTTAAAGTATGTTCAACCTCCACATCACGGATTGCTCTAATTGCAGCAATCTTTCTTTCAACTACACAAATGTTTCCAAAACAAAAGATCCAAGATCATAAAAATCCAATCTTTCAATTCAATGCTCACTATAATATAAACACCAAATCGAAAAACACAAGGAGACACATTATTAAGATAAACGAATTTGCCAATTTTGTAAGTAAATATTGGAAGAATTGATTTGATACCTTCTTCATCCACGAAGTCCTCTTTTTTCTCTTCTTTTTGAATCACTTTGTCACTCTTGTCATCGTTCTTTTCTTCTTCGGTATGTTTAACACCCTTCTTTGCTTTTCGCTTCGGCATTATCAATCCTTTCCAAGACAACTACTACAATTACAAACAAAAAATGTTTAACAAAAGTTCATATTTAAGCTTGCAACAAGAACCATGAATTTACAATAGCCCTAAGAGACTTATAAAATTACTTTTAGGATCAAAGCTTCACAGAACTTAGAACAATTGATCAAACATTGACCTTATGTTCCTACTACCAACAATTTTATAACTTAATCGATGATAGTAATCTAAAGTAAACAACTTTTTAGGATGAAGCAAAAACCCAATTGACAATAAGCAACTATGAAGCTCTAGGAATCGTGAATTTAAACAGAAATTGAAGATAAAACAATGCAATTGAAGTAAAAGTTGAAGCAAACTGAGAACATTCTTAAGGCGATGGAGACGGAAGAAAAATTACCTGAGAAATGCGAGATCTTAAAGTTAGGTTTCAGACTGAGAATAGAAATCGCCACCACGAAAATGAAAAGGAGATGTAATAACAGTTCGTTCGTCGGTGAAAATTAATTGACTAACAATTCTTCAAAAATTATCAAAATCTCGGAGTATTATTTTTTTTTTAGAAAAATACCCTAAAAAACCTTCAACTTTACAACTTTTTCCAACTAAAACCTCCAACTATTTGTGTTTCCAAAACAAACATTCAAGTTGATAAAATTTTCTAACAAAAACCTCAAACTATTTTTGTTTCCAAAATAAACCTCTAACTATAAAGTTTTGCTTACTTAAATTTTCAAATTTCTAATATTGAACTCCATCGAAGGGTTACTAACAGTCAACGATAACTCCCGTTAACTATGTTTGTCTATTTTTAACGTATTTTTGTTGTTATTTAGTTATTTACTAAGGAGAAAATGAGTTTACAAATACAGAAAATCTATTTATTCATCTAGGGTTCATATTCGAAACTGACGGAGTTAACAAATATTTAACAGACGTTTGCTATGTTAACTGGAGTTATCGTTGACTGGAGTTATCATTGACTGTCAATTAATCCTCAATCAGACTCAAGATTGAGATTTTCCATCTATGATTTTTATTCAAAACTGACAAAATTAACAAATAGTTAACATGCGTTTGCGGAATTATCTTTGACCGTCAATTAACCTTCATTGGGGTCAAAATTGAGAACTTGAGGGTTTAAGTAAGTAAAACTTTATAGTTGGAAGTTTGTTTTGGAAACAAAAATAACAAAAATAGTTTGAGGTTTTTGTTGGAAAATTTTATCAACTTGAATGTTTGTTTTAGAAATACAAATAGTTGGAGGTTTTAGTTGGAAAAAGTTGTAAAGTTGAAGGTTTTTATGGTATTTTCTCTTTTTTCTTTCAAATATATCAAAATCTCTCAGACTAACATTTTTTTTATAAAAATAAAATACTGAGAGATTTTGACTGTAATATCAAACATTATTTTTTATAATTCATAAAATAGAAAAACAATTATAGAAATCTGACTATTGTTTTTTTTTAATTTAAAAATGAGGAAATTTTTGGGAAAATACCCTATTGATTTTTACAACTTTAAAAACACCCTATATCTTTTAAAAATATTAAACTATTATTTTTGAAGTATTATTTTCTAAAATACTTTCACTAATACTTTATAATAACTTACCTTGAAAATATATATTAAAAAAAAACTAAAATCATTTAAAATTTTAATGATAAAATAAGTATTTTTTTATACAAAAATTTAATGTCGATCATTATTTCATTATTTTAAATAATTTTTTAAACAATTGAATATTCTAATAGATTAATGTTTCCAAACATGCATATTTTTATAATTAAACCAATCAAAATTAAAAATATATGTAAAAACAAACAACAAGATTTAAAGATCATAAAATTTGTTGGGATTTCACATTATTCTCCTCGTTCAACAAGAAGCTTGTCACATTCACTCATACAAATATGGGTATAATATCTCACACTGGATAGGAAGGAAATAAATCAATAATATATAAAGATATAAGGGTACCCAAACCCATGAGCTAACTTTTGAGAATGTTCTACCCTAAGGTCTTGTGGGATTGATTTAGGCACATTCCTATCAATTGGTCTGACCTGTCAGAATATACCGACCCGACATGCGACTGCGGGCTGGAGAGGAGCAAACAAGAGAGAAGCATATAATTGGGTAGGCCTAGTTGGGAACCAGCCCAATGGAAAACAACTTAAGGGAATGCAAAGCCACATGGGGACCAGCCGCAGGAAGACGGCTAATAAACCACATTATCTTCATGATTATCACTTTAAAAGGAAGAGGAAGACGCCCAAGTGTCTCTGTTGTGTAATCAAAATACAGCATGAAAAAAACCGGTTATGGACAAATCGGTTTCTTTAGGTCCAACAACCTAGTAAGTATTTTCTTTCAAAGACATGCCATCACAAAACATGAGGCCCCATTCACGAGTAACGTCAAGAACCCTCCATGAATCAGAGCTAAACTTGTAGATCTCAAACTCAATAATCCAGACTTGGAGGTCGTTTTGATAACTGTGAGACCTTAAGATTTTGTAACTATGGCAAGAAGATTTGCTATTAATGTATCATAGAGAATAGTAATCATAAATCCCATAACAAGTTCTAGGTCTGATCGACCTGGTTTGACCGGTACATGGGTCCCAAACAACAAGTCTAGGGTTTTCTGTAGTGAAGCATACTATTAAACCATCGCAATGAAAGATTGTAGATATTCTCAAGTTTTTAGAATCTTTAAGACTCCTAAGTTTACCAGTAAACTCGATACATGGATCAACGCTGTTGTGAATTCCATGGAGATTTTCACGAATTGAATAAATGCCATAATTAGTATCGTGAGCTCCCTTGCTGCTTTATCAACGTTCTTCTTGACAAAATTCGGATCTCTGAATAATGCATACCCTCGTTTGCAAGTAGTTTGTAATTTTGCTAGAGACTTGGCCGGAACCCTATAGAGTACCTCCGATTCCAAATCGCATGGAAGATCGGAAAATATCATAGTGATTTTTAATCTGATCCTCTCGAGGACGAAAGCTTATATAAGCTGCAAATATAAATTAGGGGTTTAGTTACAATAAGCCCATACTATATATGTATAAAGCTCATTAGTAAAACCACTCATTGAACCGAGAGTTTAAGACAAATTGAAACATAGCTTGAATCACAGAGGCTTCAATCAGATCCTGGAGCATTAGATGTCTTGCTATGGCGCAGCAAATATGATAAATTCAAATCAACATTCAGCTCAAAAAACACATGGTTTCTGATTGGTGAACCAGGTCCATCTGTTACTTGGTACACAGGTACTTGGTTCACACACTCAACTCCGAAATTCTTAAATTTTGTGTGGCTAGTGATTCATAACCGTTTAACAACCGGTGATCGTATGTCTCATTGGAATGTGGGAGCAAATGTCTCATGTTTTTTTTGTGTGGAGATCCAATGGAAACACGTCAGCACTTGGTTTTTCTCTTGTGCCTATTCAACAGAGGTCTGGAAGTCATTAGCTCAGGGCCTATTGAAAGCTCGGTTCACAAAATATTGGAATCAGCTGCTCCTTCTAATTTCTGATAGAAGATTCGACAGAGGCACTCTGTTTCTAACTCTTTATACTCTGTTTCTAACTCTTTATGCTTTTCAATCCACTATCTACTCCCTATGGAGAGAGAGAAATAATGTCCACCGTCACAGAGAAATACCGATCACACCAATAGTCCTCATCAAACTCATTGACAAACAGATCCAAAACCGATGTTCTACGTTATGTGATCACAAGGTAGCTGGATCTCTCCAGCTCTGGTTCTCTTCAAGAAGCTCTTGAGTTTTCATCTTTTTTTTGTGTTCCATTCTAATCCATTCAAAATGACGATGCACTTGATGTAAAAAATTTTTTTTGGGTTTGAATATAATTTTACATTCACTTCAAAAACAAAAAAAAACCACTCACTGAACCGTGAAGCAATCGGAATAATGTTAGATTTTCATCATCTACAAAATAGTAGATTTATATCACTGTGTTATGCAAAATTTAGTTTTAAATTACTAAAATTACAAATCGTTGAATATAAATATAATCATTTAAATTTAAAATATATATGGTTGAGGATGAATTTTTCGTCGATTTTTATTTCAATATTTGTTCGATGCCATTTCTAATTCAGTATTTTCCAAGATGCATTTTCATGTAATCTTTCATCACACACAATGGCGGACCTATTCACAAAATAGGAGTTGAAATGGTACACAAAGAGATCTACACTGGATGACATGGAAGAAATTGTGCCAAAGTAAAAATGAAAGAGGAATTGGTTTTCAGACCATAGAGGAGTTCAATTCAGCACTTTTAGCAAAACAATTATGGCGGCTAATAGAATACCTAAACTCTTTGTTTGCCAAAGTTTTCAAAGGCAAATATTATCGGAAAAAAAATCCACTTGATCCTATGGATGGGGAAAAATTATCTCGGCTAGACCTCTGGTAAAAAAAACTAATTAAAAGAGTTGGTTCTGGGCAATCCGGTTCAGTTTGGAATGATATATGCATACCATCTAATTGTCTGAGGCCATCATTTGACAGTCAATCAATTGATTGACCTGACATCCATTATGTGGGACATAGATTTGATCAATTTAAGTATTGGCCCATTAGATATTCCATTAATTTTGGGTATCCAAATCAGTAAAATAAGAAGATACATTTGGTCGGTATTTTAAAAAATCAAGAAAATCTACGGTAAAATCAGGATATTAGACGAAACATAATTATCTCTCATTCGGTACTACACCCCTTACTATGGTCTTGATATCCAGCCTTTAAAAGCATATACATGGAAATTAAAATGTCCTCTTAAAATACGTCATTTTATATGGCAAGCTATTACGGGGTGTTTATCGGTTAATTCAAATCTTGGAAATAGAGGAATAAATTGTGACATCCATTGTGCTAGATGTGCAGCGGAGGAAGAGGCAGTCAATCATACTCTTTTTGAATGTCTGCCAGAAGTACACATAGGGTGTTATCAAAAATACCATCGGTCATTGGATTCTTAGGAAATTTGTTGTTATCAAATACTATCATTTTTTCTGGAGAATTCCTGAAATATCCAAGAATGATAGTTTTCCGTGGATTTTGTGGTATATTTGGAAAGCTAGAAATGATAAAGTCTTCAAAAATATCGATAGAAACTCACAAGAACTTTTTATCGAAGCTTTAGCCTGGAAGTTGGCACAAGTTAAAGATAATGATGAGACTAATCAAATCTCTCAGGGTAGTGATGCTTTATCTTTGTCTCTGACTTCAGTTTTTAAAACGTTTTGTTGTCATGTAGATGGTTCGTAGAAAGAGACGAACCATTTCTATGGATTAGGTTGGTTATGTTCTCAAGATGACGTGGAGGGAACAATTATGGGGGCATTTAACACTCATAGGTGCCTCTTTCCATTGCACGCCGAGTTAAAAATTCTTAGCTGGGCCATGGAAAATATGATCACACAACAAAAAAATAAGCATCATTCTTAACAGAATCCTCCGAGTTGGTGAATATAGTGTCTACACTGGCGAATTGGCATACTTTTTCGACATACCTTGAAGATATTGTGAGGATCAAAAATTCATTCTTATTTTTCTCACTTCCTTTAATTTCTCGTGATTTAAATTCAAAAGTGGAAAAATTAGCACATAATGCCAAACTTTATCCGTAATTTGTTATTCATGTAAACTATGTTCTCCGGTTTAGACTTTTAAACCGTTTTACTAAATTATACCTGTTGACAAAAATATATACATATATTAAATAATAAAAAAATTTAAAATAATATTGAGATGCTCTTATATTTATATTTAATTTAATATTATTAATAGTTTATTTTTTCATTTCATTTAAATTTATAACAATATTTTTTTCAAAACATGAAAATTGCAGATATCCTAGTTAAATATAA
The DNA here is from genome assembly GCA_028015245.1 of Cardamine occulta. Lineage (NCBI taxonomy): Eukaryota > Viridiplantae > Streptophyta > Magnoliopsida > Brassicales > Brassicaceae > Cardamine > Cardamine occulta. The sequence goes on from CM051386.1 coordinate 21,214,980, forward strand.
TATTTTGCAACGTAAAATTAATAATAATTATTATATTACTAAATTTTATATATTAATAAATTTGACTATATTATTTTCATAGGAATAAAAATATTAGTATTATTATTATTACATATATATAGATATTTAAATGAGAATGTTTTCTTTAAAAACATATTAATATTAATCACTTCACCAAATTATTCAAATTTTTTTAAAAAAAAATACTACGCAATGTATTATTAAATACATGTTCTAAAAATATATTTTTAGAGATTTTTAGATTATATGAAAATTTATGATTTTTATAATTAATATTAAAATATTTTATTTGTGTTTAGTTGTATGAATAGTAGATAATTCATTGTGAAACTTATTTGAATACATAAATATAAGTTAACATATAAAGACATTTTTGCCATTAATGAAATTTTTTTGTTGTTCTTTACTCCAATGGCATTTCATATAAATTTTAATAACTTCATGTCATTAATAATGCTTCCCGTTTAATAGGTATAGATTTAATAAAAACATTTTCAAAACATTTTAATTTAAATAAAACTTGTATTTTATATGGAAATAAAAATTTCTAAAATTCTATTTTCCAACTTCTTTCAAAAAATTTAACATCTAATTAACTCCCGAGTGTGTTAACCCGACATGTGAATTATTATTGTTTTTTTTTTTGGGTAAAAAATAAAACTCTTGGACATGTGATTTTTTTTTAGAACTGTTTGATTACCTCTTGGACAAGGTCAGATATTTTTTATGATTTATCTATGCTCGTTGACAGATTGTACTCTTATTGGATTAAAAATTTTTGATCTAATACAAAGACTTAAACAATAGAAAAAAAAACAGTTAACCTAAAAGTCTAAACCACAAAATTAGTTTCTCCAAAATTCCGTATTCTAGAATCCTAATTTTGTTTTCAATCTCAATGCCGTAGAAAACAGATTTTTAATAGATCCACAAGATATATTTGAACTTTTTAAAATTTTATAGAATAGATTAATCTTACATTATAATAATAGTTATGATCACACAAAATATCATACTCCTACAGAAAATTTTAAAAATGACCGAAACATTTGTTTTTATCAATTTTAAATCTTATGACAAGTGATGATTAAAATATATGGATGTATCATTCTTTCCTCCAACAACAACATTTGCCTCCACTTTCGCTAGGAACGCACAAGAGAAAATATAGATCTTCGCCAGGGCTTGTGCATATGTTTTTGCAGTCGTCATCAGTTTTACAATGGTATTTGAAGACACATTGGATTGCTGGAAACAAAAATTTAAACAAATAATATCAATTAACTATTGTTTCTTTCTAGCAATCTTTGTTTTTATATGAAGAAATAGAAGAAGAAAATATTACCAGTTGATTGAGAAAAAAGGAGACAAAAAATTAATAGCAGAGACACAAGGTGAAATTTTTGTGCTGACATTATTTTCCTTACAGCTCTTTTTTGGGTGAAGATAATTTTGGTTTTTTTCTTGGATTATAATTAGAGCAAATGGTATATCTCCTTTTATAGAATTATATCATACTTCAATTTCTTGACAAAGTTTATATATAGACAATTTCAGCTTGCAAAACTTCTAACAAATGATATATCTTTTTAAAATCTTGCATTAATTAGACAATTTCCTCTGCACCTAAAATGGAAATTTAAATTTCAAATTAAATAATCAAGTGTCATATTTAGTCTCATGCCATTTATGACAAACCAATAATAAGGTCAAAATAAAGAGAGATTACCAAAAGTAGATCAAAGAAAAGCATTGACTGTTTGACTTAAAAAAAAGTATGGCTAATTGGGCCGAGTTTGGATCCTCACGATGGACATACTCTCCCACAACACACGAGACCACGACACAATTCTATCTGCAGCACTTTGAAACCTCTCAAAAGTTTTGCATCTATTAATTTGCAAGAAATTACGTTCTTTTAGAATCGAACCTCATACATGGTGTAGGTGTAGAAGTTTTTAAACACTTGACCAATGGACTAAGGGTCCTTCCATAATTTTTTAGGTTTTAAATCAGATTTAAGTTGTATGGATCATAAATAATAAGATGGAATGAATCCAAATCAATTTTATTTGAAACAATTTTTTAAGTTAGATAAATTTGTTTGGTTATTGAGGTAGTAATTAGAAAAATGACTCCTTCAATATATATACCCATAGACTCAGATATCATCACACATTCATACCCATTGAAGATCTTCATCTAGAGCTCAAAATCTTCTCTCTACTTCTATTATCACCTTTAATGTTCTTTTCATATATGAAGTTTCTAATCTGACTTATAGATCTCTATAGTTTATTTCACAGTCCTTTTCGTTTTGTTCTTATGGAAAAATTAATAGTTTGATTTTCCAGGAAGAAGAATGCGGATAGTAAATGGACCTTTCGGTGGCAACAACGGTGGTGAGTCTTGTGACTATTTTGATGATGGTATTAACGAAAATGTACTGTGTGTAATTGTCAGAGGATACACTCCACGCAAAATCAGGTACATCATGTTTGAATATGCGGCAAACAAAACTACTGTGACAATCGATTACAAATTAACACCACTGACAAAATGATTTATGTAAAAAACTTTAGTTTTTATTTTGGGTTCTTAGTTATCTAAAGATCAATCATAACTCAACTTAAATTGATATATATATATATATATATATATAATCTAAATGGGGTTTTATATAAACCTATCCATATGCATGTGACATTTCTAACATTTCTAGATATGTTAAATAGTCTTTCATTCATTTTTTTTTGTTAAAGATGTTAAATAGTCTTTCCCTCCATTTTTATCACATCAAAAACTATAAATTCTCTATATATATTTGTTGATACATTTTTGTTCAAAGAAATTATTAATATTATTATATTTATAAGAAAATGCAGATCTAAACATGTTTTACTGGGGAGAGGGGGGGGGAGGGGCACAATTTCATAAAATAATATTTAGTTAAACAATTTAGAAAATAAATTATACTCCACATGTCCCAGTTTTATTCAATGTTTTGGATTTTTTTCTTGTTTATTTTATTTGATGTTTTGCAAATTTTTAATGTAACAAGATAATTTTATTTAAATTTTATGACTATTAATATTTTGGAATGTTATTTATCATTGAAAGGATTGTTTCAATTAGATACTCAATTATGTTTTCAAGATAAAACAAAAAACATATATTTAATTAAGTTTCTTAGTTAGATACTCAACATTATTTTGCAATCAGTCATAACTTTACAGTAATTTTATAGTTTCTTTTAATATTCTCATTAATATTATGATTTTATTATGACTTTATAATGTAATTTCTTACATTTTCAAATTCTTTGCATATATCTGGGTTTTAATTTATGGGTAAATAAAAACATTTACTCAAAATTTCAAAAAACAAATATAGAGCCTAAGGTTAATGGATTTTAACAGAAAATAATAGTAAAATATTAGTGTTAGGATTGTAAGTTTTTTTTTTTTAAAAACTTCAAAATCTGATTTGTAAATTAAACTTATAGTACTGAAAAGTTTTGTAGAGGAGTTTTCAAGTCTATATAAAAACAAAAAATTAGAGGGTGTTATTTTGTAGGGAGGAATTTCAAGATAATTACATCTAGAGTTAAAGAATATGAAGGATTTGAGAGTTTCCGAGATAATGAACTACCAAGTTACTACTAATGTTCCTTACAAAATCTCCAAAGATAAGTTAATTTAAAAGTTATTGTCATTTTAACTCTTTACTCAAAATTCTAATGATATTACCTTTATAAATTCAATATAATTTTATAATATATATATTTGAAAATAAATATAAAATCAGTATGTATATCGATAAATTATAATTTTTGAAAAATTGAAAATAAGAGAAAGAAATGCAAGTTAACAAAAAAATCAGCCAAGTATAAGCAAAATATAAGCAAAACATAAGTGAAGTACATTAAAACCTCTATAAATTGATAATATTGAGATCAATGTATTTTATAATATTTTATTTATTTATTGTGTTTATTAATTTATAGAGTGATATTTGAGCCAAAATATCAATTTGTGACAGAAGAAAAATTATTAATTTACAGAGTTATTAATTTATCGAGTATTAATTTATAGAGTTTTCAATGTATAAGCATAACATAAGCAAACATATTAAAAATAGAGAAAATAGAGAAAATTTAATATTTTGAAATTTGAGACATCGAAACAAAGATAGATGATCTTCTGCATACGTCTTTTTGGCACCATTCTGTTCGAGCTCACCAAGTTGAAAGTCAGAAGTCTAAATGGTGCCACTAAAGTTCACCATGTAATCTTGTTGTAGAGCATGGGTATTGCCCTGAGGGAATGAGAGCTATTGGTTTACCAATACTTTAAGTAGACATATTTTCACTCCAAAGACCAAAGACCGAGACCTCTTGAATGAATTAAACGACTTACTATTGCATTAGATGTGACTAGAGAACTAGAGTATCTGCATATACAAAGATCTTAAACAATCAAATGAAGATGATATGCGTGCCAAAAGTTTCTGATTTGGTATAGTACGGCAACAACAAATGATAAAAACATCAATGAGGATAAAATTTGTTGGAGCATTTCGTTAGATTGCACAGGATCATAAAATCAAGGCGGGGGTTTGCTAAAGTATGATTCAAATTTTGATCGAACTAAAAAAAATTATTAACTTTCACACAAGTTCAAATTTGATCAAACTAAACCAGACTCACTGACCCTGCCTTGATTTCATCATACTGTAGAAGTAAGTAACTGATTAAAATAAAAACAAGGAGAATAGTGCCAACGTTTGAATCAAGATGGGGTTTGCGAAGATATGATTCAAATTTGAGGTGTTTGATTCGGTTAAGTCATTTAAGCGAAACCAAATTTCAAATCAAGCGGTTAAAGGCGTCTATTGAGATTAAGAGAAGACATTGAGCCAGAGAGTGGGTTCGACTTCAAAGAGAAATAGTAAACATACTACACGAAGTAGAAGGTTCCTACTTCAAGTAGGATTAGGTAGATATGGTATTATATTACAAACTAGATGATATCTATAATAAACTAAAAAAGTAAAAGGTTTGGTATTAAAATTTAAATGTTAGTACTATATATATATATTTCAAAATTTAATGGATACATGTTAATTTTTGTTATTCTTAATTATTTGTAAGAAATAAATTTTGGTTATCCGACTACGTAGCTGCTCTTGGTTCCCCAGATCCTCCCGCTCTTCATGTCGTTAGAGCTTTGTCAAAGACCCGCTGCATCGTTTGATCCCGAGCATATCATTCATGCGACTGGATTCGTGGAATCTAGTGGCCTCACGATCCTCATCAACCAATGCCGCCACTGGACATCAACTTCTTTTGCACCGGTGTTGAAGAGGAAGGCGGAAGAGTTATCCTTCATCCACCAAGCTGTATCGGCCTTTGCTCTATCGACAACTCTTCTCAGATGGGACTGTAGAACGCCGTTCTCGGCGATGGCCCACCCATTTCCGATCACCATCCCAACGCCTCCCAGCCGCCACAGTCAACACATCATCGACACAGTCAAAGAGCAGCTATGGTTCCCGTTAATGGGCTTAGCTCATTTCGGCCCTTTAGGTGTCTCATTTTGGCCCAACTAAAATCTTCTTGGCCCACCTCACTCATCAACCTTCAGGCCTGCTTTTAATTATTTTCTTCAAAACCCGACACTTCCTTTGCGTTGTGTTTTCGACAGAATTGGTCAAGGACTCCAGTTCGGTCGCGACTCGACATCGGAACAACGGTTTTGCGGTTACCTCTTATGCTCACTGAACCAAAGCTCATCCGATTTGACTACTCCAAAAGCTTTATCGCACCAGTTTTCTTTGACGGAAAGAGACCCATTCGTGGAGGATCTTGGACCGTTAGAGGGGTCTTTTCCGGTGAAGTCGTCGACGGTGCACGACACAGTGCATCTCTGGAGGGAGGTCTATTTTGGCTATCCTTTGTGGCACAGATTCATGATCTTTAGCGTCTTGTCGCAATTTTTCGATCGGAATTTTCATGCCTTAGTGTTGAGATTTGAGTTCTTGAATAAACCTGCAACCAAGAAAAAGAAGAATCCGTGAAGATGAAGAAGAGAAGAAGAAGTTGTCAACAACAAAAGAGAAGAAGAAATCAGAGATGAAATCAAGAGAAGAAGCAAAGTGAAGAAGAAGACGTAGAAAGAAAGATCAACTTCAAAGAAGAAGAAACAAGTCAAGAAAAGATGGAGTTGGGTCTGGTTGCTTTTGGTAATGGGCTGTCGAATTAGTGAGGCCCATTGAGGAAGTGTGTGCTGTTGTATAAAGCTTGGCAAAAGACCAAGTTGGTGTGAGAGTTGTTGTAGTGTCATGATTAGGAGTTGTTAGTAGAAGTATGGCCTAAGGTATGGTCTTAAGTGTGCAAGTGTGTTGTGTTGCAAGTAGTATAAGTTTGTGTGTGATGTGTTGTAAGAGATTATCACTTGATCCGATAATAAAATGTAGAAGTTAAAGTTTTCTCTCTTCTCTCTAACCAAACAAACACAAGAGAGTAAAGAGAGATTGAGTGAGCTAACCTCTAACCAAAGTAGAGGTTGGGGATGTCGGAATGTCAACACTTAGTCGATCGACTTAGGACACCTTGGGTTGGATCGAAAGAACCCTTTACTTCAACGCCCAAATATCTTTTGATAGTGGTTATTATCAAATTCCCCGATTTGATCGCGGAAGTGTCTTTGACACATCATGAGATCGCTTGTGGCATGTTGTTCTATTGCTTATGTCTCCGATTCTATATGGATTATCATTTCTACTTTTCTATCTATGTTGTAATCTTCTACTCATTGAACCTTATTGCTCCCAACGGTTTGGTTGATGATCATGTAAACTATTGCCCTTTGGGTTTAGAATGAATGGAAAAGAAAGTTTGCACACCAAAAAAAAGTAAATTATAAAATATGAATTTTGTTTTGATATATACTTTGATTTGATGTTTGAAAACTGATTTAGTAAAGTAAATAATTGTTTGACTACATAACTAGTAAGAAATTTTATTCTTAACCGGAAATTTGATTATTGGATTTCAGAACCATGATCATGAGACGTATGAACATTTCAACTCGAGTAATCTCTGTACACTCCTAAAACTGAGTGTATTTTTTGGTTCACCAATGATAAAATCTGATCAGATAATTTGAAACTTAAAATATAAAAAGAAAAACACCATATTATTTATTAATAATAATATCCAGATTCTAGACTCAAGTCACTCAACCAAAACACCATATATATATATATGGTCTATATACGGTATCATTTTCCTGAAAAACTCGTTGTTATATACAAAAGAGGGACGTGACATATTGTCATATTGACATACAATATTGACATACAATATCTGTCGCCTCAAAATTGTTTATACATTTTGCTTAAAGTTCAAGAAAGCTCGAAATTAAGTATTGGTCAGACGTAGTAAAACATTTCTTCAATTTTCTTTGTTTATTAGTTAAAATAATGGCTCTTGGATTAATGTCAGACGTGACAAAGGACACCCAACCTCCAATTAGTTAAGATATCTCACCTCCAATTAGTTAATAACATATATAAGAAATGTCCATTACTATATATGAATGTATTATAGATATCTTACAGAAATATATTCCATAATGGATAAATTCGAAACATTGAGCTAGAACTCAAAGCAACATTATACCATCATGAAAATGTTGCGATATTCAAAATATATAATTTTACAGCCAGAAAATTTCAGATTGAATTGCAACCTAATGAATCTTCAAAACGTACAATCGGTACAAAAAACTTTCAGTGAATAAAGAAAGTATATATATAGATACGTCATTTGAAACTATTTTTTGACCCTTCTACAAAAATTTATACATAATACTGAATAGAATAAAAATAAGGTCAAGCACACAGAATAAAGATAACGCTACGAGCCCATCATACTATATCCAAACTCAGTATATTACTAATTTTTTTTTTTTGATAAAGAGTATATATTACTAATTTACTATACGTCAATTTCACATATGTCTTTCATGGATGTTACGTGGTCAATTTTTTACTCAACCCTAATTATGCATGTTGGTGATTTGCCATTCCCACGCACAAATACACAAGACTTGAGAATTAAGGATTGCATGAGTTAGGTTGTTTTTTGCAATCACGGACCTAACTTAACAGTTTGACATTCCTCTTAACCTTTTGCATTATTCTTTCATATATTTGCCAAAAAGTATTCCGCTTATAATTAAGAAATTAACAAATATATTATAATAAGACAGAATAATAAACAGTTTTGCCCACCACTTTCTTCGAAATTGATTACTCACCAATAAACATTTCAAGACTGAGGTTTGTTAGGCTAACAACCTCTTAATTAAATTTTGAAACCAATTTGTTTGAAAAAAGAGAGCCACGACAACGAATTACATTAGAGAACTTGAGTCCAACGAATCTACTCGTAGAGATATTTGACTCAAGAACTTTAACATTAGAGAATTTTAAAAGAGTGGATTTGAGTGTACAATTTAAAATTATTAATCCAATAATATTATATTTTAAAAGATATTTTGAAATTCATGTTTCAATAACACATGATTTGTCATTTAAACTCAAATCTCTCCAAATACTCAGTCCAATATACTTCATAATTTTAGATGAGTAATAAAGTAAATAAGACACTACTCTTATTACTTTTTTTTTTGGGTTGGCAATGTATCGACGAATGACGAGTTAACTAATTTTCCCATCTACAATGGTAGGCCTCGATAAAATATTTGGATCTGAAAAACAAAGCTGGAACCGATCTGAATTGAGAGGAATCAAACTGAATCAGAACCGACATACATATTTGAATGGGATCTAGACTTTATATTCAAAAAACCAAACCAAACTGAGAATCGAATAGGTATAAAAAATTATCTGAAATATAATTATGCATTCAAAAAATATTATATATTTTTTGATTTGAAATAACCCAAATATTCAAATATACAAATTTATAATTATAAATTCGAATATATTAGTTATTTTTACATCAAAATATCCTAAAATAACCAAAGTATACAAAAGTCCTTAGTTACATTTGTCAACATTTAACCAATGTTTTACCTTTTTCCCCGATAGTTAGAGTATTTTCATGTAATTCATATAGATTTGAGTATATTTGAATAAAAAGTAACCAACCCAAACCGTACCCAATAAATTTTTGGTTCTATAATCAAATGTCAGAACGATCCAAAATGAAAGGATACCAAACCAAACCCTAAATCCACCGATCCGAATTCAAACTGATACCCAAACTACTAGACCTAACATTGTTCATCTAAAAGCTCTTATTATATATCAAGTTAATCAAGGCTAAAACAATAATTTAACAAGACTAGTACTCTTTGACAGCTAGAAATTAGCGAGCGATCAACAACGTATGTTTAAATAACTTAAATACTTATAAATCCCAAATATGAGATACATGTGAAGGAACATGAAAACGCTTCGAAAATTATGAACATGTATGAGAAGGAGGTTTAATCAGAAAGTTTGGTGCTTGAGAGCTCTACCCATTTGCTTTTTGTCGGAAAAGATAATCAACTTATATTTCTTTTAAATGTTCATTGATCTGTGATAAAAAAATACTATATATTTATGACTATTAATTAGAGAATATACATTTTATTCTATGAAAGTATGGTTTTAACTTCTTATGAATTTTAAAAAATATGTGACTAGCTTAGAAATGTATATTGACAAATACTCCTGGCTACTTCGACTATTGGTTACTATATATGCTTCTAGCTATATATTGATAATTAATTCTAAGCATAGTTGTACTTGATTGTATTTCTATAGTAACATTTATACGATCTATTACAAAGCGAGCTAAAAATGAATATTCGTATCCATGTGACTATGGTTTTCAATTACAATTTATAACCAACCACACCGATTAATTAGTGCCGGATTGATTTTGTAATGTTTTCTTCAGTTTCTTCGTTTCTCTAATACGAATTACTTTATATATGTTGCTAATTCTATAACTAATCAACTTTTCAAAAAAAAAGTTGCACTATCATATTGTTTTTAAAATCTTGGTATTGCATACTAAATAAAAGTTACAAGAAAACAATTTAAATTGTTGGTATTTGTAAAGTTTTTAACTCAATAACATACAAGTTTACATGCAACCAAAATAGATTATTACACGTAGCTACTTGTGTTAACTTCACATTAATTAGTTACCAAAATAGAATGAATATACATAGTCATTTACTCATTTTTTTCAAACGTCATTCATTTATATTTAACAACAAAAGAAGAAACCCCTAATTAGAGCTTGTTGCTGATGCAACAACAGACGCCACTTAAGAAAGCTACTAATGTCCAAACTTGTATGTGGTGTTTGCTTCGTCCTTCACTCTCTATAAATTCACTTCTTCTCTTCTCTCTTTCCCTCATCAAGTAATATTTTTATTTCACTTCTTTTTAATTTAGAGTTTATAATAAGTTGTGACAAAAAAAGAGTTCGTAAAAGAGTTTGGCTTTTGATTGAGTTATTCGTTTTTATACATTATTTTAAACAACTAATTATTATTTTATATATATTTCTCTCTCTCATAAATATGTGTACTGGAAAATCATCATACACAAAATCCTCACCCAAGGTTATTCAATAATTGATTACTTTTTCTTTGTCAAATTCAATAATTGCTTACTTTAGTTGTTACTTTAGTTCGTGTCCGTCTATATGTATATACACATTGCACGTAATTAAATATTTTCATCCGTGTATATAAAAATGAGCACGTTTGCAATAATATATACATTAACTTAAAACAAAGAGACTTACATATTGATAAAAAAAAATTTTTTTGTTCTTGTGTTTTCAAAGTTTGGGAAAACAAGTCCTCCTGCTTCTGTACTCTCTTCCAATGGAAAAGGAATGGTGAGAATACGACTCCATTTATTTATTTAGTTGTTACATCAATTTTTTGTGAGGCTTTAATGTATATATAGAGTATTAACCATTAATCTAAATATCACATTTGCATCAAATATTCTCATTTTTACTGTAGTATAAATCTGGGTTCATGACAAATTTGAAAACAATCTAAAATTTGCTTAAAAGTTACAAGTTGATCTATATTTTAAACTGTGTAAATATGTATGGCCTAAAAATCATTTTTTTTTGATGAGTTGGCCTAAAAATCATTTGATGGAAGTAAGTTTATATGCTAAGTAAATTCCTTTTGGTAAAAAAAAAAAACAATTACTGCCAATACATTTGTTTAAATGAAAAGAATAGGCTGATTTTTTTATTTAATTATCACATGCACATGTGAAGAAATTCATGCACAACTTTTTACATTCCAAAAAATAAACTCAAATTCTAGCCAAATTATGTAACATCAGTTTTGTATGCAAATTCCCGCATTGTTTAGTTACCATTTGATGTCCTAGTAGAAATAACCAAGACATCCCAATACTTTCTACAATTTTTAGAATGCCATTATATGCAAAGTTTCAAAATTGTAAGATTGTGTGTGTGTGTGTGTGTTTTTAATAAATTTGTTGTGGTGTAATTATTTCAAGCAATAGTAAATCCGGAAGGGTTGCTACTTCCATATTCTAGATCAAAATTAGTAAAAGACTATATAGTACACGTTGAGTTCTACACTGGGTATGCGTTATGTCGTACTCGTAAACTTCTCGGTCGTATTATTGTTGTAAGATAATGGAGTAAGAAAAAGTATAGTGAGTTTTCAAAATATATTTATATATATATACATATATATATATATATAGTTTTGGTAGAATGCACATAGATACTAATACTATAGTGTGTATAGTGTGAAATAGAAACCCTCGTGCAATAATTTAATTTCCTTGATTATTCATTCAAAATCTATTTGTAGACCAAAGTGGAACTCAAAGACAGATCGAATGATAAAACCAAAGACAGATCGAATGACAAAACCAAGGCAGCCGCCGCGAAGGTACCAAAACAGAGACTATATGATCAATTGTGAAATTCTTCAAGTAAATAAATAAATAAATATATACATATATATTAACAACGTAACTATCCACAATATCTTTAGCCCATAAAAGAAAAAGAAAAATGCATATGTTGGGTATGTATTGATAATTAACTAATCGTAGGTATAGTTAATTATCATTGCATGGAGTTTCTGATTTTTTATTTTATTAATCAGAATGTTGCAAAGGCACCAGCCAAAGAGAACAAAAAGCCTCTCGAGTTCAAGCTTCATTCTGGCGAGAGAGCAGTGAAACGTGCAATGTTCAACTATTCGGTTTACACAAGCTTCCTCAGTATTTCTTATGTTATCATTTAATATGTTTTTTTTTTCAAATTCCATGAAGCTCATTCCTCATCTTGGCAGGTTGCAACAAATTATTATATCATGAAACTACAGAAAAAACAAGAAGAGAGGTTGCAAAAGGTAAATTACAAAATAAAATGAAATACTTACTAGAGAACAACCTTAATTAACCAATTAAAACCGACACAAACCGTACAGTGATTGGTTTTGGTCTCTCTTGGGCTTAAGATCTACGAATAACCATGTACATAACTAGAACCTGTCTATTTAAATGAATCTCGCTATTCGAAAATTGAACATTTAGTTTAAAAACCATTTCAAATTGAAGTTAACAAAATTCATGCAAACCTTTTTCAAATCGGTTTAGGTTGGTTTGATACGAGCCCTTAAAATAAATTATATCTAGGCCGTATAAGCACTAGATATAGAACCGAAACTGCTATAACAAAGAGAGTGAGATTAGTTAAAGTTCGGTTTACTTCGGTTTGAGAAGAATTCTATATAACAGATGATAGAAGAGGAAGAGGTTCGTATGTTGAGGAAGGAAATGGTTCCAAAAGCTCAATTGATGCCTTACTTTGATCGACCTTTTCTCCCACAGAGGTCAGTTTGATCACTGTTGTATATACCAAAACATATTTTGTGTTAGAAATATATTTTTGTTGCCTAGAATAATGTTGTTTTGACTTTTGTCTAACTAATACATATTACAAAATTCTAGTTCTTTTAACGATTTAGTTTATTTAAAGATATAAATTTATATAGTATGTTAATAAATGATATATTAGACACTAAACTACTAAA
>CM051386.1:21228239-21253239 GCA_028015245.1 Cardamine occulta
TTTCTAAAATTAAAAATCAGAAAGAGTATTAGTATGATATGATTTATATGGTTATTGACTATTAATCATAATTCTTTTTTTTCTGAAATAAATATTTTGGTGTAGATCGAGCAGGCCATTGACGATGCCAAAGGAACCAAGCTTTGGAAACGTAAACAGCACATGTTGGACTTGTGTTTTCAACAACCAACACTATCTCTACCATTTTAACCATGCTCATGCTTAAATCTCGAGTCACTAGCTCAATTAGAGGCTTTTGCTATAATTTTCATTCGAAATCTTTCTTTTCCAACTTGCTTTTCTTCTTTTCTTCTTTTTTTGTTCTTGGCAGCTTTTGTCTTTCTTCTTTTGCCCTCTTTTTTTTCAGATGTAATATTTTGTAAGCTTTTTTTGTAGATTAAATAAACGAGCAAATTCCGATTTGGGATAATATCATATTCATAAAGATGTAGACAAATGTATACAAGTCACTCAGTCACTTTTGTTCTTTACATCAAATGGATTGCTAAAATGTTTGGAACATAATATCAAGGTGAAACTTAGGGCATCTCCAATCACACTATATTTTTTTTCTAAACTCTATTAGAAAGTAAATTTGCTTCCACCCATCTCTATATCTCACTCTAAAATAGAGTAAATTATAGGATTACTCTATATATAGAGTAACTCTATTTTTTTTTCTATATTTTACTCTACAGTTACTCTACAAATAGAGGAACTCTAAAATAGAATGAACATTGAAAAAAAACTATACTTTATATTAGAGTTACTCTATTTTAGAGTAAAAATAAAGGAATACATTGAAGATGATCTTATTTAAGAGGCTCAATATCAACTGGTTTTCGAATCCCGTGTGAAATTTGCAAGAGATCATGAGAGAGACCATAAAATAGACATAAAACAAATTTGGAAAGAAATCCTTAAATATGAAAATTTGCAAAAGATAACAAATGTGAATCTGGAAAAAAAAAGCTACGAGTTCTTGAAACTTAGGATTCATTACACACACGTAGAGTTAATAATTGTAAATCTTTACTCCCTTTGTTTCGATTCAACTGTTATTTTTAATTTTGAATATTATTTCATTATTAGTGTTGTTTTGTGTTTCCAATATAGTTTTTTGATAAAATTTATACTCTTACCTTTATTATTTAATGTAATAACCAATGAAAAAAACTTGTTTAGTATATTCATGAGGGATAAAAGAGAGAATTTAACTATTTTCTTATTTTATGTTTAAAAACCTTAAAAACTTATTTCATTATAAGCAGTAATACTCCCTCCGTTTCATCATAAGTGTAGTAAAATTGGTAAGAAACACTATAAACTAATTAAATTATCTGGTCCAAAGTCAGATAAATGTACATATAAACAAAATTCGATAAGATAATATTTTTTTAGAATCCTTATGTAAATACTTATGGTCATTTTTAATAACATAAATTAATAATCATGTAAATTTACGTATACATATACAGACATATATATAATATACTTTTAGTCTTTTTTTAAATAAATGTTTATTAGCACCGTTTAATTAATCAATTATTTATTTAATTAATTAATTATCAGATAATCAATTAATAAATTATTATGATAAACAATAATAATAATCATTATCATCATCATCAACAACAACAAAAATGGGACTTTTTTTGCGGGAAAATGACAGGGCCATTTTTGGCGGGAAAATGATGGAACCGTTTTTGGCAGGAAAATGACGGACCATTTTTGGGGGGAAAAATGACAAGACCGTTTTGGCAGAAAAACCTCGGAACCATTTTTGGCGGGAAAATGATGGAACCATTTTTGGTGAAAAAATGACAGGACCATTTTTGACAGGAAAAATGACAGGACCATTTTTTACGGAATAATGACGGAACCATTTTTAGCGAGAAAATGATGAAACCATTTTTGGTGGGAAAAATAATGGAACCGTTTTTGACACCAACATGACAGAATCGTTTTTGGTGGAAAAATGACAGAACCGTTTTTGGCGAAAAAATTGTGGATCTACACTTTGGCGAGAAAATTGCATATATGCATTTTGGCAGGAAAATTGTAGGTTCACATTTTGGCGGGAAAATTATATATTCACATTTTGACGGGAAAATTGAAAGAGTGTGAGAATTAGTTAAGTTAGTTTTTAAAATTGATGGTTAAATGGGTTAACCATCAACCCATTTGACCCAACCCATTTGATTCATCAATCCATTTAACCATTAATCCATTCAACTCATCAACTCGTTAGGGTCAAAAATTTCAACCCATTAGGGTTAATGAGTTAAGTTGGGTTGGATATTACCCATGGCCCATTTTGACACCTCTATATAGATAGGTATTAAAGAAAAAGAGATATTGTGACAGAAAAGCTAAGATATATGATTGATATGTCAGTATTTTACATGATTTATGCATACATTTTTCTTTCTATTTGCTTAGTTTCACCTTGAGTTCACAGCATTTCTAGTCCAATTTCATATGTTTTTGCACTTAGGAGAATTTGCACTAGCATTTGCATACATGTTGCATTTTGGAGCTAAAACAGGTACAATTTAGAGCATGGATGCTAGGACAGCTCGAATCCCACACGTGTCCCACTCGAGCCCGCGCTTGCCACCCCACTCGAGACCTCACTCGAGTCCGTGCTTGCCACCCCACTCGAGACACCACTCGAGCCCGCGCCTACCACCCACTCGAGACACCACTCGAGCCCGCGCTTGACACCCAATTGAGACCTCACTCGAGTCCGTGCTTGCCACCCCACTCGAGACCCCACTCGAGCCCGCGCTTGCCACCCCACTCGAGACCCCACTCAAGCCCTGCCATGCGACGCTCTCTGCTTGAGCCCACCTCCATTCGAGTCCGCACTCGACATCGCATCCCCGACTCTACCTCAGCTCCACCACAATCCACTCGATGCTGCACTCAACGTTACCACTCGACGCTGGCACTGGAGTCCCCACTCCACTCAACACACTCGACCAGACTTGGTCGAGCTACACCATCCGCGAAGACTTAGCTATTTTTTCTTTGTCTTTTTCTGTTTTAGGGTTTTCCATATTTTACTATAAATACATTGTTTGGTATTATCCAGTGGACATGTCTTTTATTTTTAGGGTTTTTCTCTGTCTCCAAACCTTGTTCTTGGTGTTCTTCATTTTGTAATTCAGATCTCTCTTAATCTAGTACTTAGTTTGCTTTAATTCTTTGCAGTCTTACTATTCTCATCCTAATCTATCTTTCTAAACTATTTTCAATGAATTCTGAGATGTTTGATTTTTCTGGGTTTATGTTCTTGATGATGATGATTGGTGTTCTTGAGTAGTGATTTAGGGTTTCAAAGGATGGGTCAGATTTATGTAGGATTCTTGGTCTCCTTAGATGTTTGAGCTTTAGATTGCATAGATCTCTTCTGGATTACGTGTTCTTAATGCTTAGTTAGCCAAGACATTGGTAATTTTGATCTCAGGCATTTCCCACTCAGAAGGTGTTGATGAAATGCTTGAACCAACTAATACCAGAGATTTATAGCTTTAACCCATGGCTTAAGAGGTTCTAGCTGTATTTTGACGTTAATGAATTGGTTCTTAATGCTTGCCTATATTATGTTTCATTGATATCTGCTCTAAGTTTCCTTGTATCTTTGACTAGATATTAAGATTAGGAAGTGGTATAGGCTTGTTGGTGTTTGTCACGAAAGTGGAGTCACCTTACCTTGATGTTCATTGTCTAGAGATAGCTTCTGTGAAGTTTTGTTAAGCACCTAGGAGAGACCAAGGAGAATCACATTTTGACCCCCCATCCTTAGACCCCTATTTACATCTTCTTGCTTTATCAGCTTGTCCTAAGTCATTTACTTGTTCAATTGCACTTTGCCTTTCATCTCTCTCAACTCGGTCTTGACCCCGAGTGCATAGTTGTTCGTCGTTTTTAGGCTCCACTCGAGTGCATAGTTGTTCGTCATTTTTAGGCTCCACTCGAGTGCATAGTTGTTCGTCGTTTTTAGGCTCCACTCGATCTCATTGACTCGTTCAGAGTGGTCGAGTGCACCTTTTTGTCATTTTTTTCTGCATTGACTTGATCACTTGACTCGGTCTAGGACTCGAGTCAAGCACCCATCTTACTGCATTTTATTTATATTTCACTTAGGTTGTTAGACAAACATTTCCTTTTTATCTGGCTTAACTTAGTTGGATCTGATCACATCTTAATTGCTAGCATCACACCCATTTGGATTGACACCTTAGTATTACAATGACAATGCTAGGGAATTGATACATCCTTCTGCATGCACACACATACTTAAGTTCCATTATTTTTACTTGGAGATTGCAAAACTGACAGGGAATTTACATCCAGTAGGACAAGTTCCTACTGCTAGATTTTCCTTGCCCACAGAAGTAGTTCCTGAGTAAAAACACTATTATCAATTTGGCGCCGTTGCCGTTTGGGTGTTGTTTGTTACAATTAGGATTTCAGATCTTTTAAGATCAAGTTCTTTTCCACTTTACTTGGTTACTTACCTAGTGTTCCCTTCTTTGTTTTTGCATCTCAGGTACTTGTAAACGCAAACAGTTATAACTTCACCTGTATGCAAACTCGATCACATGGAAACCAGAACCTTCTACCTTTCATTGACAACGTTAATCGGACTAAGTTACTTCGTCAGCTCCGTGCGTAAGCAGAGTGGATCAGAGTAGCACAACAAAACACAATGGCAGAAGAACCTCAGAGGAGGCCAAGATTGATTGGAGCAGGAGATGCTCCTAACACTCACACTCAGAGGCAAGGGATTGTACCGCCTACAATCCAAAATAACAACTTTGAAATCAAGAGTGGCTTAATAGCTATGGTGCAAGGCAACAAATTCCATGGGTTGCCTATGGAGGACCCTCTTGAACAATTGGACGAGTTTGATAGGCTCTGCAGCCTCACAAAGATCAATGGAATCAGTGAAGATGACTTCAAGTTGAGACTTTTTCCCTTCTCTCTTGGTGACAAAGCTCATTTGTGGGAGAAGAATTTACCTCATGGCTCCATCACCTCCTGGGATGACTGCAAGAAAGTTTTCCTTGCCAAGTTTTTCTCCAATGCTCGAACAGCTAAACTTTGGAACGAAATATCCAGCTTTGCCCAGAAAAATGGGGAAACCTTTTGTGAAGCCTGGGAAAGATTCAAAGGTTACACCACTCGATGTCCTCACCATGGCTTCAGCAATGAATTCTTACTCAGCACCCTTTATAGAGGAGTTCTCCCAAGGATAAGAATGCTTTTGGATACAGCAAGCAATGGTAACTTCCTCAACAAGGATGTTGATGAAAGTTGGGAACTTGTTGAGAACCTTGCTCAATCAGATGGGAACTACAATGAGGATTACGACCGCAGCATGAGAAGAAGTGTTGATTCTGATGAAAAGACTAAGAAGGATCTCAAAGCTTTGAATGAGAAGTTGGATATCCTTCTCGGCCAGCAGAAGCACGTTCATTTTGCAAGTGAGGAAGAGATCTTTCAAGTTTAAGATGGGGAGGGTGATCAAATGGAAGATGTCAGCTATGTTCAGAACCAAGGTAGTTACAACAAAGGCTTTATCAACTACAAGAACAATCCCAACTTGTCTTATAGAAGTACCAACGTGGCCAACCCGCAAGACCAAGTCTATCCCCAATAACAACAGAACTAGAACAAGCCTTTTGTCCCTTACAGTCAAACACAAGGTTTTGTTCCTAAGCAAAATTTCCAACGTAGCTACCAACAGCAAGGCGTAATGGGTACCCTACCTGGTTTTGCGCCGCAGCAAGCTCAACCCTCTATTGCCCCAGATCAGGACCTACGGGCCATGATGCAGCAGCTACTCCAAGGGCAAGCGACCGGTACAATGGAAACTACAAAGAAGCTTGCTGAAATGAAAAATCAGATGGATTACTCCTACAATGATCTCAATAGCAAGATTGAGACGCTGCACTCTAAAATTAAATTCATGGAGAACAATACCGCATCCACTTCGTCCACAAAGCCTATAGGACAGCTGCCAGAAAAAGCAATCCAAAACCCTAAGGTTTTTGCTCCAATCAATGCCATCACCCTAAGGAGCGGAAGAGAGCTACCTGCAAGGGAAGGACTAACGCCCATCACTGCGGACAGCGAAGACCAAGATGGGGAGGATTTTTGCCAAGAAGAAAAACAAGCTGAAAAGATAAACTTACACTTGCCTGACCAACTTGACACACCAACTCGACCTCCCAGTCAAGTCCAGCCTTCCCCAGTTGAAAAAGCTGCAGCTGTGAAAGAGAAGAAAGCACCATTTATTCCCCCTCCTTACAAACCTAAACTCCCCTTCCCAGGAAGATTCAAGAAGGACAGATTGGAGAAGTACAAAGCTATCTTCGACACGCATATTAAAGAAATTGAAGTCAAGATACCCATACTAGATGCATTAGCACTTTTACCTCAATCTCATAAGTGGATAAAAGATGCAATTGTGGAAAGGATCCAAGAAGTGCAAGGAATGATAGTAGTGAGTCATGAGTGTAGTGCTATCATACAAAGGAAGGTTGTCAAGCTAGAAGACCCAGGTTGTTTCACATTGCCATGCTCTCTAGGTCCATTGACCTTTAAAAATTGTCTTTGCGACTTAGGAGCATCCATAAGCCTCATGCCACTTTCAGTAGCTAAGAGGTTGGGTTTTAGCAAGTTCAAGGCCATCAACATTTCTCTTGTCTTGGCTGATAGGTCCGTAAGGATACCGCATGGCATGTTAGAAGACTTGCCTCTCAGAATTGGAGCTATAGAGATCCCCACTGACTTTGTGGTGTTAGAGATGGATGAAGAGCCAAGGGATCCCTTGATCTTAGGAAGACCCCTCCTTGCCACTGTTGGAGCTCTCATTGACGTCAAGAACGAAAAAATTGAACTCAATATGGGAAAAGATCTCAAGATGCATTTTGACATCAAAGACACAATGAAGAAGCCTACGATAGAGGGTCAGCTCTTTTGGATTGAAGAAATGGATCAGCTCGAAGACCAGCTACTTGAAGAGCTTAATCAAGAAGATCATCTCCAGACAGCTTTGACCAAGGATGGTAAAGATGGCTACTTACACAAGGAAACTTTGGGCTATGAGATAGTGTTAGACTCATACAAAGAAATTGAAGGTGCAGAAGTCTTTGAAATCTTGGTTGAGCTAAATAGAGAGGGCATCGCATCAATTGAGGCTGAAACTGGCAAAACTCAGCGTTTAAGTTTGAGCAGCAGCTCGAGACCGACCCCGTCGGACCCAGACAGTGCAGGCTCAACCCAAGAACTTGACATACAGCTCGAGTCCACTCACTCGGATGGCTGGTCAGAACTTAAAGCACCTAAAGTTGAGCTCAAACCACTTCCAACAGGGCTAAGATACGCTTTTCTTGGTCCTAACTCAACTTACCCTGTCATAGTAAATGATAAACTTAGTGATGATGAGTTGCATTTGCTGTTGACTGAATTGAGAAAGTATAGGAGAGCAATTGGGTATTCTCTTGATGACATTAAAGGAATATCACCAAGTTTATGCACTCATAGAATTAATCTTGAAAATGAGTCATACTCTAGTATTGAACCTCAGAGAAGACTAAACCCTAACCTCAAGGAAGTAGTTAAGAAAGAAATTCTTAAGTTGTTAAATGCTGGAATTATCTACCCTATCTCTGATAGTATGTGGATATCTCCAGTGCATTGCGTCCCTAAGAAAGGTGGTATAACAGTAGTAAGGAATGACAAAGATGAGCTTATACCCACTAGGACAATAACTGGTCATAGGATGTGTATAGACTATAGAAAGTTAAATGCAGCATCTAGAAAAGATCACTTTCCTTTGCCATTTATTGATCAAATGCTAGAGAGGCTTGCTAACCACCATTACTACTGTTTCTTAGATGGATATAGTGGGTTCTTTCAGATCCCAATACATCCAAATGACCAAGAAAAAACGACCTTTACTTGTCCATACGGAACTTTTGCTTACAGAAGAATGCCCTTCGGTTTATGCAATGCACCTGCAATATTTCAGAGGTGCATGACCTCTATCTTTTTGGATTTGATATAGGAGATGGTGGAAGTCTTCATGGATGATTTTTCCGTGTATGGCTCCTCCTTCTCCTCCTGCTTGTTGAATTTGTGCAGGGTGCTTACTAGGTGTGAGGAGACAAATCTGGTCCTGAATTGGGAAAAATGCAATTTTATGGTCAGAGAAGGGATTGTCTTGGGGCACAAGATTTCTGAGAATGGAATAGAGGTAGACAAGGCCAAGGTAGATGTGATGATGCAGCTACAACCACCTAAGAACGTCAAGGACATCAGGAGTTTCCTTGGACATGCTGGGTTCTACAGGCGGTTCATTAAGGATTTCTCTAAAATAGCTAGACCACTCACTAGGCTACTTTGCAAGGAGCAGGAGTTCAACTTCGATTCTGAGTGCTTGAAGGCTTTCCAACTGATAAAGGGAGCATTAATCTCATCCCCAATAGTCCAAGCTCCGAATTGGGACCACCCTTTCGAAATTATGTGTGATGCTTCGGACTATGCAGTTAGAGCAGTTTTGGGTCAGAGAATAGAAAAGAAGCTTAATGTGATCTACTATGCAAGCAGGACCTTAGATGAAGCTCAAGGGAGATATGCTACCACGGAAAAAGAGTTGCTTGCTGTAGTCTTCGCTTTTGAGAAATTCAGAAGCTACTTGGTAAGATCAAAGGTGATAGTCTACACTGATCACGCCGCATTGAGACACATTTATGCCAAGAAAGACACCAAGCCCAGGTTACTGAGATGGATCCTTCTACTCCAAGAATTCGACATGGAAATAGTTGACAAGAAGGGGGTCGAAAATGGGGTAGCTGATCACTTATCTAGGATGAGGATTGAAGATCCGTTGCCAATCGATGATTCCATGCCAGAGGAACAATTGATGTTAGTCAAGACCTTTGAAGGGACCCAGCGCACCAGAGCAGACTTCAAGGAAGTCCCATGTTTATATTTGTAAATATTTTTAAAATTTTTTATTTTTGCTAACGTTTCAGACGCATAGGGTGTAGAAGAAGTTGACCAGAAAGGTAACAGATGGGAGAAGGAAAACAGTGTCTCAGACACTCGAGTCCAACATTGCGCCGAGTCTGACACTACACCCACACTAGGTTATTTCATTTGATTTAAAAAAAAAAAAAAAAAAAAATATTTCGGTTCACTCATCTTATCTCTTCACTCACCACTCATCACTTCACTCATTCACTCACCTTATCTCTCGAATTCATCCTCGCCTCAAGTTCTCCTTCAAGTCTCTCTCTCTCGACCAATCCGCCTCGAGCTCTCTCGTTAACTCGCCTTCACTCTTTCCCTTTCGACTCAAGCTCGGTCTCTCGCCACTCGATCCACCGCAACTCGAGCCCAAGCTTTCTCACTCTCGAGCTTCTCTTGTCTCTCTCGCCGATCCGAGCCTCTTGCCACTATATTCTAGTCCAGCGTCTCTCTCATCGCTCAACTCACTCTCACTCGAGCTCTCTCGATCCGCGACTCACCGTCTCTCGAGCCCCAGCTCTTTCGCCGCAACTCGAGCCCAAGCTTTCTCACTCTCGAGCTTCTCTCGTCTCTCTCGCCGATCCGAGCCTCTTGCTACTATATCCGAGTCCAGTGTCTCTCTCATCGCTCAACTCACTCTCACTCGAGCTCTCTCGATCCGCGACTCACCGTCTCTCAAGCCCCAGCTCATTCGCCGCCTCGAGCCCTTGTTTCTCTCCGTCGCCACATAACACGCCGAGCCCCACTCGAGCTCTCTCTCTCACTTTGTACATCTCTCACCCTCGAGCCCTCGCTCTCTCCCCACACGAGCTCACATCTCTTGCCTCGAGCTCGTCACATGATCGTCTTTCACTCAAGTTCACTATCAATCACCACCTCGAGCTACTCGATCCGCCGCCACTCGAGCCCAAGCATTCTCTCACTCGAATCGGTCTCTCACCCGATCCGTCTTCGCGCAACTCACTCTCGTCGCCTCGAGCTTTACTCGAGCTCCGTCTCACTCGACCCAACTCACCGTCTCCCGCCTCCAGCTTAACTAGAATTCACTCTCGAGCTCACTATCATTCTCACGCTTCGAGCTCACTATCGATCCGAGTCCGCCGTAGTCACCCGAGCTCTCACTTGATCTCTCGAGCCCGAGCTTCTCACCGAGCTACTCGAGTCCAGCTTTCTCACTCTCAAGCCCGAGCTCTCTCGCCGCCTTGGTTTCTCGCTCGAATCCATCTTTCTCACTCAATTCATCGCCGCCTCAAGTCTCGCTTCGATCTGAGCAACTCAAGCTATGTCTAACCTCTGCAAACGTGCAGAAGCTGAAGCCATAGCAAGACGCTACACTGAAAAGAGAGGACATGTGTCCCCTCCAAGAGATCCCATGGAAGTTAACGAAGCCACACCCGACTGGCGCAAACACGCAAGGGCTGCAACACTAGCTAGGCGTTATGCAAGAATAAGCCATAAGGCTAGAAAGGGAAAAGCTATTGAAGCAGAAATCGAACCAGAAGCCGAGCAATGGTATGAACCAGAAGCCGAGCAAGGGTATGAACCAGAAGCCGAGCAAGGGTATGAACCAGAAGCCGAGCAAGGGTATGGACTCGACCAGGAAGGTAACGGACTCGACCACGCTGATCGAGTCGAACACTCAAATCCACCCAAATGGTATGCAGCCCAAGAGTTCTCGCGCGAAAGGGATGACGTAGCTAGCGGAAAGGCTGTCGATCACGGTGAAGACATTGAGGTGGGAGCCAAGTTCAAAAAGAGGTATTCATGCAAGTCGGAGCCAGAGCTAACAAAAACAGAAATGCGTGCAGTTTTCCTTGCTAGGGGTTTTACAGGAACGCACTATCCCCATCTCCCCACCATGGAAAAACTCGGCATAAGTGAGGACGTAAGCTGCCTTTTTACACTATGCGGACTAACCAACTTCATGAAGTGCAACATGGCAGCTTATCAAGTCGAGACTTGCCACTTCTTGGCATCACTGGAGGTGCACTTCTACGAAGAGAACCCTGACTGCGAGTCTGACGGAGGATTAGGGTGGATCACTTTTAAAGTCAGGGGCAAGAAGTACTCCATCACCATCAACGAGCTCGACAACCTGTACGGTTTTGCTAGTGGAACAGGGATACACCAAGACTTTGACAAAGGGGAGCTGCAATCCTTATGGCTGACAATAGGCACAGACATGCCGTACTCATCATCCAGATCCAAGAGTTCACAGATTCAATACCCCGCGGTGAGATACCTGCACAAGGCGATCACCAGCACCATGTTTGCGCGTCCTGCAACTGGGACTGTCAATGAAGGCGAGCTACAAATAATGGATTTGGGGTTGAAAGGGATTTTGGAGTTTGCTAGGGATGGAAGAGAACTGGTAGGGGATAAGGCTAATACAAGCCTCACCCTTGTCTTGCTGGCTCAGTTCCAGAACTATAGGGAGTGGGCTGTGAAGATGCATAGGAAAAATACAAAAAGAGACCTCCGCATTGGGGGAGTGATTACGCCAATACTCATTGCCTGCAACGTACCTATAATTTCAGAGCCAACCGCCCCAAGGTGGCTAGACGTTGAACATCTTAGGAGTGTAAAGTTCCTTGACAGAACCACAAACATAGAGGAGTACTTCTACCAGTTCATTCACCCTACCGCAGGACCAGCTCGGCTACGACTCCCTTGCGCAGCAATACAAAATTCTCTAGACTCCAGCATCGACTTTTTACCTCCATTTGAACTGCTCCAACTACCACAGGAAGGGGATGGACTCGATCCTGCTGATCGAGTCACTCACTTAAGCCCTCCAGATTATGCTGCGCCTGAGACATTTCACTTCGAAAAGTATGGCGCATCGAAATGCAACAAGAGTCTATGGGAGGCTCGCAAGCGGATTGGACTCCTTCAGAAATGGAACAAGGTTCAAGACAAAACGATCAAGGCATTGAAAGGTACTGTGAAAGATTTGTCAGATGGGTGGAAAGAGATGAAGGAACAGCTCAACAAGATTCAAAGCAAGGGTAGGCGCCGCTCTCAAAGAGATGATGAACCATGTCAACCAAGCGCTTTGCAGAAGAGTGGTTCTATGAAAACAAGCTCCAAGCGTAGCACACCCCTCGAGCCCCCAGAGCTTCCTCCTTCGAACCACGGCAACGCAAGAGACATGCAGCAGGTTCGAGCATGCGACACGACCTTCCCCACAAGGAATACTCACGCGCGAGCATGGAGGAGTCAATCGACTCCTTGTTTTCCAACTACTGAGGTACCTGTTCCAAACCCATCATTGTATATACCATTGCATTTAGTTTACTCCTGTTTTTTATCTTGGAGTCTTTTCCAAATTTTTATTACACAAGGGACTGTGTAATTTAAGTTTGGGAGAGGGTTCAGGTGGTATTTGACATTGTTTTCTGTTTTCTTAAGTCAAATTTTGTATCATCTATGTGCATCTGAAAACCATAAAAATTTGAAAATTTTTCGAAAACTATTTCACAAAAACAGAGTGTCCATGTAGTTGCATTAGTATTTTAGGATTGAGTCTAGTTGCATTTCATCTAAGATTTCTGCATAGGGGATAATGATGATTCTTGCCTAGCTTAGCATGCAGTTTAAACTGACAAAATCAATAAACCATTTAGTTGTTCTATGGTGCATGTTGATTAAGTTTGAAGCATAAGGCAGCACCATCCTTTAAATTCATTGCTTGACATTTGATTTTAGCTGAAGTATGTTGTAAAGTGCATTCATTCCCTATCTATTTGAACCTTAACTTGACCTATAATTATCATGTTTATGCATTGAAGTTGAACTCATGGATACCTATATACATACTTGGATATTCTTTCATCTTTTTACCACTCTTGCTATCCAAGTAGCTGATTCCCATCATTGGAACAGTTTCCCCCACCATGAACCTACCTTTTTTTCAAGCCAATATTATTCTCTGTGTGTGTGAGGCCTTTTATTGACTGAGCTTGGTAGAAAGTGTTAGGTTGGAGCTGATAAAGATAGGTTCTCATTTAGTTCTAGTTCACATTTTTTGCACTAGCTAGGACTAGGTGAGAACATGATTCTGGGTAGAAATGGAAATTGGGATATCGAAGTCATGGAAATTCATTGAGGGATGTGTTAAAAATGAAGAGAAAAGGGAAAGGAAAAGAAATTTCTAAGTAGAGGGATGTGGATGATTGAAGCTCTAGTAAAGGATTGGGTAAAAAAAAAAAAAAAAAAAAAAAAAAAAACATGTATGAGTTGCATAAGAGATAGAGCCTCATATATTAACCCAATCCGCTAGAGTAATCAAAAGAAAAGGAACCCCCTTAAAACACAAGGAAAAAGAAAAGATTGATAAAAGAAATTCAAGGCAACAAAGTGCCAAAGGGTAGTAGTAGGATCATTTCTGGGTTTAGATTTAGAGGTTTGGGTTTGATTATGTATATTGATGGGTAGATGGGAGTCTATCCTTGTATGCATCGGTTGGCCCTGACTTTTAGCCTTCTTCTAAAGCTCATTTTTTCTTTAAGAGTCCCCTGAGTGAGGATGAGTGTAACCAGTTACATGAAGGGACCATCTTTGTCCTTTGACCATTCTCTTAGCCAAAGGAGTTCAATTACTATGCAGAAATTTGATTCATGTTCACTGCTTAATGAATGTTAAAGGATATGAAGAATCTGAACACTTGTGTAAGCTAAGGTCATTGTTAAGTAGTGATGCGACGAGCATGGCTAAGGCTTTAAAAGTAAAACTTGTTATTATTGCATTCAGGATAGCT
Organism: Cardamine occulta; assembly: GCA_028015245.1. Lineage (NCBI taxonomy): Eukaryota > Viridiplantae > Streptophyta > Magnoliopsida > Brassicales > Brassicaceae > Cardamine > Cardamine occulta. The sequence goes on from CM051386.1 coordinate 21,242,047, forward strand.
TCTCGACAATTTGATCGTCTTTTAAGGCTGCATTGCTTAGGTTTTGAATCCCCAACTTCACACTTCTCCTCCAGCTTATGCTTGTTTTATTGCTTGAGGGCAAGCAAGGATTAAGTTTGGGGGAGTTGATATGTCAGTATTTTACATGATTTATGCCTACATTTTTTTTTCTATTTGCTTAGTTTCACCTTGAGTTCACAGCATTTCTAGTCTAATTTCATATGTTTTTGCACTTAGGAGAATTTGCACTAGCATTTGCATACATGTTGCATTTTGGAGCTAAAACAGGTACAACTTGGAGCATGGATGCTAGGACAGCTCGAATCCCACACGTGTCCCACTCGAGCCCGCGCTTGCCACCCCACTCGAGACCTCACTCGAGTCCGCGCTTGCCACCCCACTCGAGACACCACTCGAGCCCACGCCTACCACCCCACTCGAGACACCACTCGAGCCCGCGCTTGACACCCAATCGAGACCTCACTCGAGTCCGCGCTTGCCACCCCACTCGAGACCCCACTCGAGCCCTGCCATGCGACGCTCTCTGCTTGAGCCCACCTCCATTCGAGTCCGCACTCGACATCGCATCCCCAACTCTACCTCAGCTCCACCACAATCCACTCGATGCTGCACTCAACGTTACCACTCGACGCTGGCACTGGAGTCCCCACTCCACTCAACACACTCGACCAGACTTGGTCGAGCTGCACCATCCACGAAGACTTAGCTATTTTTTCTTTGTCTTTTTCTGTTTTAGGGTTTTCCATATTTTACTATAAATACCATTGTTTGGTATTATCCAGCAGACATGTCTTTTATTTTTAGGGTTTTTCTCTGCCTCCAAACTTTGTTCTTGGTGTTCTTGGTGTTCTTCATTTTGTAATTCAGATCTCTCTTAATCTAGTACTTAGTTTGCTTTAATTCTTTACAGTCTTACTATTCTCATCCTAATCTATCTTTCTAAACTATTTTCAATGAATTCTGAGATGTTTGATTTTTCTGGGTTTATGTTCTTGATGATGATGATTGGTGTTCTTGAGTAGTGATTTAGGGTTTCAAAGGATGGGTCAGATTTGTGTAGGATTCTTGGTCTCCTTAGATGTTTGAGCTTTAGATTGCATAGATCTCTTCTGGATTACGTGTTCTTAATGCTTAGTTAGCCAAGACATTGGTAATTTTGATCTCAGGCATTTCCCACTCAGAAGGTGTTGATGAAATGCTTGAACCAACTAATACCAGAGATTTATAGCTTTAACCCATGGCTTAAGAGGTTCTAGCTGTATTTTGACGTTAATGAATTGGTTCTTAATGCTTGCCTATATTATGTTTCATTGATATCTGCTCTAAGTTTCCTTGTATCTTTGACTAGATATTAAGATTAGGAAGTGGTATAGGCTTGTTGGTGTTTGTCACGAAAGTGGAGTCACCTTACCTTGATGTTCATTGTCTAGAGATAGCTTCTGTGAAGTTTTGTTAAGCACCTAGGAGAGACCAAGGAGAATCACATTTTGACCCCCCATCCTTAGACCCCTATTTACATCTTCTTGCTTTATCAGCTTGTCCTAAGTCATTTACTTGTTCAATTGCACTTTGCCTTTCATCTCTCTCAACTCGGTCTTGACCCCGAGTGCATAGTTGTTCGTCGTTTTTAGGCTCCACTCGAGTGCATAGTTGTTCGTCATTTTTAGGCTCCACTCGAGTGCATAGTTGTTCGTCGTTTTTAGGCTCCACTCGATCTCATTGACTCGTTCAGAGTGGTCGAGTGCACCTTTTTGTCATTTTTTTCTGCATTGACTCGATCACTTGACTCGGTCTAGGACTCGAGTCAAGCACCCATCTTACTGCATTTCGTTTATATTTCACTTAGGTTTTTAGACAAACATTTCCTTTTTATCTGGCTTAACTTAGTTGCATCTGATCACATCTTAATTGCTAGCATCACACCCATTTGGATTGACACCTTAGTATTACAATGACAATGCTAGGGAATTGATACATCTTTCTGCATGCACACACATACTTAAGTTCCATTGTTTTTACTTGGGGATTGCAAAACTGACAGGGAATTTACATCCAGTAGGACAAGTTCCTACTGCTAGATTTTCCTTGCCCACAGAAGTAGTCCCTGAGTAAAAACACTATTATCAATGATGTTGACAGAAAATGGCAGGAGACAACGAATGACAAAATATTTTAGCGAGTCAAAGTGCAAGAGGGGAAATATATTCAGTTGGCTACCGAGATAAGATCTGAACTAGTGGAGAAATATGGATCGGGAAATGGAAGGAAGGCGGTGGAGATTCTGCTAGAGATTGAAGATGAGGGTGGATGAGAATTCGAAGACGAAAAAGAAAGCAAGCGGCAAAAAAACAAACATCTTCTGCTGAAATAGAGCCTGCGATAGAAATTAAAAAGTCGAGAGATGGTGACAGAAAGGATGAGTTAAAGGAGACAAGGAATAGCGAAAGATTTCGACGAGTGAAGGTTCGAGCAGAAAAATATATTCAGTTGGAAATCGATATAGTATCTGAACCAAAGGAAAGTTGAGGGACAATAGAGATCTTGCCGAAAGAATGTTTTGTCCAGATATAAGCGATAACATAGTCACCAGATTCGTTTTTCATATTTCAAACGGTGATAGAAAAAAAAAACAAAATATAAAACCAAAATCTATTGGATGTTATCTAAATTTTAATATGTTATTAATAAAATTTAATATAGAAATTTAAATTAATCTACTGATGTAGAAAAAAACAAACTTATATATATAACTCTCTTTTTTATATAGCATTTATAAGTCTCTTCTATAACAAAATATGATTTTTTATTCTTTTCCTCAAACAATTTCAAGATATATCTTTGACAACAAAATTTTAATTTAATATTTTTGTTTAAATATAATTTTTATTTTATAATATAAAACTCATCTATCGGACGGATCTTAATCTAGTTATAAATAAAGATAACCCTAAAAACTTCACCTCTAACTAACTATGTAATTATAGTAACTAAAATCTTATGTACGTTGTTAAAAAATGTTATCCAGATAAGGTATAATTAAAAAACTCACATATTGTTTTTCTTTAAGTCACAGATTCGTGTTTGCTGATTCAGATAAATTATCTTGTTCGTCGTCTTACGTTGTCCTATCCCATTAGTGGGTGTGAAAGAGCATTGAGATCTGCATGGTTAAATAGCGAAAACGCATTGAGCCTCGCATGACGAATTTTTAAGTATCTGATTGTACTTTTTTCTATTTTCTTTTGTCTGTTGCATCATCATCAAAAGATACATTGACCTTAATCTAATTAAATGATAACCAAATCTATCTAAAGACCGGCTTATGCGAGTTAAACCCACGCTTAAAACACCAAATATTTGAGTTATTTAGAGGTCACCTATTTTATTACTAGATAATATCCGCGTTATACACGGATCGATGTTAAGATTAAAACCTAAAATAGTTTCATTTATGTAATATGGAGAAATCGGCCAATTCATACATAAACATATTCATTAAGTCGAAATCATACATGAACTCTGGTAATAGACGAATTTATACCTAAAAATATCAATTTGACAAAATTGAACTATAAAAATTTGATCAATTCATACAAATAGGGGTGACTGTACATTTTAAACTGATGGTATGTCATCCACGTCATCGGTTTACTATGACGTGGATGACACGTCATCGACACATGATTTTTTTATATAACAAAATCTTGAACTGAAAATTAAGGATAGATATCATTTCTGCCCCGTCTCGTTCCTTCTCGTCTTGTCTCATTCTCAGTCTCAAATTCATGTTTTAGATGAAATGCATTTCCATATTACACACTTCCAATTCCTGTTTCAAACCAAAAATTCCCAAAATCCTATTTGAGTATTTGAGAAAAAATTATACTAAATAATACTTATATATATATATACTATAATGATAGGAAATTGGACATATATAATATATAATATTACATACAAAATTAATCTAAAATTTTCTAAATTTTTTAAAAAGTACAAATTTGTTATTATATTTCATATCATTTAAAATTCGTGTTTTTTCTTTTATAAATTGAAAGCTTATAAGCTTTAGTAAGCTATCAATTAAAATAAAATTTTAAGCTTTTAATTTATATAAGACAACTAGAATTTTAAATGATATATTAAGACATACAAACAATTATAATGTTAGAAAAATTAGAAGCTTTTCTAAGCTTTCAATTAAAATAAAATTATAATCTTTTAATTTATATAAGACAAAAACTATAATTTTAAATGGTATGAAATATAATAACAAATCGGTACATCTTAGAAAAAATAGAAAAAAAATTTAGATTAACTTTATATGTAAGTGTTATTCTAAATTCCTATAGGAATATAGATGTCTAAATTCCTATTATTTTGATATATATAAGTGTTATTTATTATAATTTTTTCTCAAATAGGATTTCGAGAATTTTCGGTTCCATACAGGAATTGAAAGCATGTGTAATATGATAATGCATTTCTATCTAAAATATGAATTCGAGACTAAGAATAAGATAAGACGAGAATGGACGAGACGGAGCGGGAATGATGGCTATCCCTAATTTTCATTTTAAGATTTTGTAAAAAAAAAAAAAAAATCATATGTGGATGACGTGTCATCTCCGTCATAGTAAAGCAAATGACATAGATGACATATCATCAGTTTAAAATGTACAGTCACCCCTATTTGTATGAATTGATCAAATTTTTATAGTTCGTGTAAGAATTTTTTCAAATTGATATCTTTAGGTCTAAATTCGTCCATTACTATAGTTCATGTATAATTTTGACTTAATGAATATGTTTAGATATAAATTGACCAACTTCCCATGTAATATGTTTTAAGAATTAATATATTTACTTGTTACGAAATTTAATTTCTTTTATTTATGAATGTAATTGATACAAATATGTCGACAGCTGATAGATTGATCCATTTATAAATAAATGGGTAATAAATAGAAAAAAACAACAATTTAAGGAGTTACATTATCTCCAAATATCTGTGTTTGGTCAGTGGCAATCGTTTACATGGAAGAGTTGTTAAAGAGCAATATTAGTTTAGGAAGGTTCTCAAGAGCCATTGTGAAGAGGCCACCAAGAACAAACATCAAAACAAATGCAACGAATATTCTCCCAATGTATCTCAGACTTTGATCTCCTTCATTTTCCGGATTCGAATCCTTTGTGGACTTTGAATCTTTGGAACCCTGCAACGCAAACCGCAAAATGCTGAAGCAATTTTCCACAATACGATTTACAAAGGTTGGTTACAAGAAAACATCACATAACAAAAGCAAAGGAAAATGAAACCAACATAGGATCTCAAGCAAGAAAACGAGCTTCTAACGGATTATCAATGAAATAAGTCGGAACTGTTTCACAAGTCGTTTCTATAGTATAAATAGAAGAGTTTTAGGTGGCTTGGTATTAGAGTTCTCTAAAATAACACTTACTCCTTTGGTAATCGATAGTATAGTATAAATAGAAGAGTTTTATGTCGCTTGGTATTAGAGTTCTCTAAAATAACACTTACTCCTTTGGTAATCTATTTGGTTTGTGCTGTTTTACTCGGTTTTTGCGAAATCACAAAAGAAACGTTGTTCTGTTCCTATCAAACTTGTTCTCTGTTCTAACAGAATTAAAGCTATAAGTTTCAATCAAATATGGCTCTATTTCTCTTCACTATACTTGAGCTTTTATATTGAATAGTATCATCAGCAGAAGTTAGAACCTAAGCGTACTCATTATAGCTTAAAGTATAAAGAAATTCGTAACACAATCTCGTTATGAAGTTACAAACAAACTCAAGATACTTACCTTAGATAATACAAAAGGAAACGGTTGTGGTAGATTGTTTTTCTCACTTAATCCTGCTTCACAAAGAAAAAAGAAAAAAAAAACAAATTGGAAACAAAGTTTTACCAAAAGCTGATGAACTCCAAAATGCAGTTTGGAAAATTATGTCTCATGACCACCATTTTCATTAAATTTGATATTCTTGGCTTAAACTTTCTAAGAATCTGAGATTCTTGGCTTAAAATATCTATATTTTTGCATCATTATTATCACTATGACCACAATTTACAAATACATAAGCACAATCCTTCTTGTGACCTAGACTATTTCAACTCGTCAGAAAACGAGAGAGCTCATACGCTCCTAAATTACGATTATGTAACAAGAGTTGAATAGAACAGCATGAGAAGCATTTTAAGTACATATAATTCTCAAATCCAAATCTTGAAATTGACAAGAACTAACTTACCAGGCAAACCAGCATCATCAGTAACTGTCTTCAACTTCCAACCATGTCCATAATCCACAAGACAAGCATTATCCCCAAAACTGATAGGCTCTTCACCATCCTTCACCGCTTCGATGTAAATCACTCGGGAATTCAACGAACCAAGTTTCCGATTAATCACAGAAACCGCAAACTCTGCCTTTGTACCAGTAGTGAATCGGTACTCCTTACCAGAAACTTCACAAAACACCTCCAGAAACTAGTATTCCACAATCAACAATGTTTTAGCAAACACCATTGCTAAAAAATAACAGATACCTAACAAAAAAAAACAAAAAGTAAGTAAAACTTACAAGCGGCGGCGAAACAGGAGATGTATCATCCACCATTGAGATTTGATCAGCTTCAGAGTAATATAGAAACTGCAACAAGAAGCAAAATCACATATCAAATCACATCTTTGATCTCAATTAAGAAACCACATGTGATTATTATATGACAAGACTCATGTACCCATCAAGATACATGAAACTTGTTCAAAAAATCCAAAGCTAATGAACAAACACTGATTTCAACAAAGAAGCTAATAGATTGAGCTAAGAGCTAAGATCATGATACCAAACAAACAAAAAAAGATATGATTTTTCAATAAACACGCTCTAAAAATCATCTAATTATGCAATAAATCAAACAATTTATGATTAACCAGATTAAAATGTTGGATATTAGTATTGAATTTAAGACTGAATCGAAGATTAAGATCAGTAAAAAGATTCATCAAAGGTTAATAAGATCAGATTCAACTGATAAAACCTTGTAGACGAGATTTTGAGCGCGATCGAAAAACAGAGTCTAGCGATGGAGGTCAAGCGTTGACGATGTTTGAGAGATAGGAACAAGGAGGTGGAATCTAAATCTCGAAGATGAGTTAAAAAGTCAACTTTAGATCTTTTTGACTCTTACCGATCTTAACCGGATTATATAAACCGGGTTAATTATAACAGAATCGAACTTTTAAAAGGGGACTGGTTGGATACTGGGTGGTTCTAGGAAGTGCATTGGTTGAAAATTTGGAGTGATTTAATGAGTTTGACATTATTTTGATGAATTTTGGAGATTAGAAATTTTTTTATTAAAATTTTTGGAAATATCATTTTAAAGTTTAAACCATGAGATTTTGATCTTTGTATTTTTAACTAAAAAATTCTCTCAAATCCCATATAAAACTTTTAAATCCAATTTTAAAATGTTTTCAATACTAGTAGATTTGATTATATATTTTAAAATTATTAATCCAATAACAGTAGATTTTAAAAAATATTTTAAAATTTATGTTTCAATAAAATATAATTGATCATTTTAACTCAAATCACTTCAAATACTTAGTCCAATACATACTCAGAGTAAATATCTTTATTTCTCATGAAATTTTGAGAAAATGACCTATTTAAGTTTTTAAATTTGAAAAATACCTTCTCTTTATTTCCTCTATTTTTTTAATTAATACTGTTTTACTTAAATAACCTTTAAAGGCTGAATAATATTTTTTAGAAAAAACAAATTAATAATGTTTTTGAAGATAAAAACATATTTTATTTTAAGCAAAAATAAATATTTTATTTGAAAAAAAAATTCTAAGAAAATCTCCTGATTTAAATACTAATAAATTTATATATTAATTCTATACATTTATATATTAATTTATTTTATTTGAACAAATTAATATTTTTCCTTATTTCTTCTATCGAAAAAACAAATATTCTTTTACTAAAATAATCTTAAAGGGCTGAATAACAGTTTTTGAAGATTGATACATATTTTAATATATAGATTAATAAAATTTATATTATATTATTTTCTCATTAATTTCTAGAGACTTATGTATGAGTGAATTTTAATATATATAAAAAACATCTTTATCTCAAAACCTTTTTAAAATTATCATAATAATTGTAATTATTTTGAAAATTCATTTTTATTTATTAAAAATATAAATAACTTGTAAATAAAAATGAGAACAACATTTTTATATCATATATATGCCATTTGAGGCACGACGTTAAATCGAGAAACATAAGTGGAGTTAAATATTTTGTTAGCAGCTTCCTTTTAATCAAAACGATGTCGTTTTCCTCTTATTAAACAAACTCAACTTTCAAAATTTAGACATTTAAATCTCCAACTTTAATAATATAAACGTTGAAATGCCTAAGTTTTTGTTGACATCATAATTAAATGGTTAACTTATGTTGACTATGCTATTTTTAGGCACAACGTTAAATTGAGAGACGAAACACATTTATGGGATAAAAGCTTTATAATTCTTTTATTGGTTATTTGCCTTTCCAATTAGTATTCAGAAAAAAATAATAGGTTAATGTCAACGCTTAACGCTTAAACCAATAACCGATAATAATGTTAAAGCTATTCAATATTTTCTTAATAACTGTTTCGATGGATATGGATCAAATTGGTTATTGTCAGCACTTAAAAAACTCGATTTCTTAAGGATTTTTAGGGAATTCTATGTAAATTTTTCGGAGATTCAAGGTGAGTCGAGGTGGCAAAGACATCGTTGGATTCTGTTTATCCAAAGGCATACTTCAATTTGAGATGTGAACGGAAGTAGAAAGAGAAGACAAATGATAAATAGTCGCTGGAATATTGGATTAAACGTAAGCTGCTAAAAGACAATTTAATCCCGTAAATGTGCTCCGTCTCTCAGTTTAATTTTGTGCCTAAAATAGCATAGTCAACATAAGTTAACCATTTCATCATGAAGTCAACGAAAACTTAAACATTTAAACTTTCATATTTTGAAAATTGGGGATTTAAATGTCCACAATTTAAAAATTGAGTTTTTTTAATGAAGTTTTCAAACTTACTTGTATGAATTTACAAAAGAGTCTCCTTGATTGCACATTATAAAATCGCAGTTGATGCTTACTTTTATTGCCCTGTTTGTTGAAGGGTCGCTAGGGACACGTTGAATTTACAGAAGCGGCAACTGTATTTTTTTTTATAAAGCAAAATATGTGGTTGTTGGGAGTCGCAAACGCTGTTTGAAGTCGTTGAATTTCTTGGCGACTCTGAAACCACTGTCGTGGAGTCGCAGCGACAGAAAATTCATCTTTCAATAACAGAGATAAAGGAGATATGTTGGAAGAATAAGTCTTTAATTCCTGACCACTTGATTTTCTTATCCAAAACCCTATCCACTCGACTTTATAACTCTCACACGCTATCTCATCTCTCCTCAGCCTCATTTATGCAATTTTTCACTCTCTCTCTAAGTTTTTTTTCTCTCAAATTTTCAATTTTTCTCATCAAATCTAGCAAGAATGTTTAGTTCTACTCACGAATCTGGATCACCCAAGTAATACGAAATCTTAGCCTTGATTTTGCAAAAATTTAGTCGATTCATGCTCTTGAAAATTTCTGGGTTCATGCTTGTTCTTGATATTTCGTGAATTCATGATGCTAAGATTAATGATTGATGGATTAGGGTGATAGAACTTGAATTAGAAATCGATTTCTATGGTTAGAATTTTCTGGGTTTTGTGGATTTTATGTTCTTGAAATCTATATGAACCAATGTTGAATATAATTGGGTTTTCAAATTCACAAAATCTTCAAACTTGTTCTGGGCATTAAAATGCAATTGGTGAATTGAATTTAAGGATTTAACAAGTTTATCGAAATTCTGAGAATTTTTAACCATAATTAATCCAATTTAAATAATCACCCTGTTTAAAATTCGATTATTTGTTTGATGTGTGAACACCACTGCTGTAGATTGCAGAAGATTTAATCAATTAATTGCTTGATAATGTCATACTTGAAAATTGAAATTGAAATTCTGTGAAGTGATTAACTCGAGCATACAGGTCGAGTGGATTCAAGATTTTCAGGAAGATAAGTACTCGTCCACATATGCTCGAATGGTCGAGTCAAGTTGAATGAAATTTCCAAAAATCAAATCTACTCAATCATAGTGCTCGAGTGACCAGGTCGAGTTACCATAACTATGATTAATTCTTTAAATTTCAATTAATTTCAGGAACTCTCGAGAATCAAGGATGAGCCAAGCAAGGGCTGCAGCAATGGCAAGAAGTTTCACAAGGGTGAGTAACTTTAGCAGAGTACCTGAGCTGAGGGATGAGGAGATAGAGGAGCCAATGCCTCAACAGCCTGAAAGGGAGTTGTCAAGGGAAAGAAAGGACATTGCCCAGGGGAAGAAACATGTGAAGCTGAAGCCTACCGTTAAGGATGAGGATGAAGGTGAGGATGAGATGCCACCGGCTGCAAAGGAAGCCATGCTCATTGACATCATGGAGAGCATGCACTTCATGGGGACAAGGTATCCTCATAGGGAAACACTGAAAAAGCTGAGCATTGGCAGAGAGGTCGAGTACTTGTTTGAGCAGGCTGGCTTAATACAGTTCATGGAGCATCAGTTTGAGGCCTACAAAGAGGAGACGTGCCATTTTCTGGCCACCTGGGGATTGAGCTCTTTGAGGATGCATCCCAACCAGGATATGATGGAAGCATGGGGTACATCTTTTTCAAGATCAGAGGGAACCAGCACACACTCACCTTCAAGCAATTGGGCAGACTGTATGGGTTCACCGAGGGGACTGAAACTAATCAAGACTTTGATAGGGAAGAGCTTAAATCTCTGTGGAGAACCATGGGAGGCAAGACGACCTATTCATCCTCCAGGTCGAAGAGTGCTGAGATCAGAAACCCAGCTGTGAGGTATTTCCACAAGTCGATAGCCAGTACCCTTTTTGCGAGGAAGATAACAGGCACATTCATCCAAGGTGAACTTCAGATGATGGATCTGGCTCTCAAGAATATCCTTGTGTTCATTTCCGAGAAGCATAGAAGAACAAAGTGCATGATGCAAGGAAACAAGT